>CM060836.1:14542500-14825000 GCA_030762175.1 Metallyticus violacea
AAAAAACTTGCTTTTCAAGCCTTGCATAAAGCCATAAGAATCGCAACAACATGCCTAATGCTTAATCAGTGCATTTAAAAAGCTTTAGTTTGTTCCTTGGAACCCCCCCCCCCCGATAATGTTCATTTAATTTTGCACGTAAAGCGCCTTTTTACAACAATCACCGCAAAGCGATGTTTTAAATTGTTGCTGTGCATTTTTGTGCCGCGCGATAATTTAAAGTGCTCAGGCTTGTCTAGCTATCAGTCTACGGCCAGTTTTAACGTTTTGAAACGGATCTTAGAGCTGAAGATGCAGCAAGGATTGTGGCTGTAGATGGACTGTCTACTTTATGTTGCTGACGTCATCGGAATTTCTTATTCCATTGTACGCAGAACTGTCCAGAGGTTCAGAGAGGACTACACCAGGAAGTCCGGTTCTGACCGTAGGAGGAGTATCTCTGATCTCGACGAGCTGTTTCTTTTACTGCAAATTGTTCGCAGCATAGATGGAGACCAGGTATAATTTGCAGCAAGTTCGACATGTTAACATTAGTGAAAGGAGGCTGTGAGAAATGAATTCACAGTCCAGGAGGGTTGCAAAAGGACCATTGCTCACCAGGGAACACCAAGTCTCTGGGATGCAGTTTGCTCGCACTACACATACACACACACACACGCACGCACACGCACACGCACAAAATCAGAGGTTCCTTGGGAATTTGGAACGAGCAGAGTGTTTTATTTTGCAATGGGTATGGATATTTTATTAAGATAGGAAATAGTTAATTATGGAGAAGGGGAATGGTAATCAGATTTTATTTACGATGCCCTCTAGCTCCTTTCCTTCTTCTCCTTTTAGATCTCAGGGTGAAAAAGATGTGATGTCCGCACACTTTTCTTTTTGTTGTTATTCCTAGTCACTAGTGACGTTTTGGAAGTGATATACAAACACTTCTTGGGTAAGGAACTGAAAAAGTTTCTTCTAGGATCACTTTAAATGAACTGAGAGCTGTCAAGACCACTAGTAGTTGTACACTATAAGGAAATATTTAGTTATCAGAATCATTGAGGAACCTTGACTGTTTGTAAACAGTCTTTCATACTCTCCTATAAACTGTCCCGAACTGTACTGTCTACGCACTGCATACATTCAAGGTCTACACATTTCAACTGCAACTGCCACGTTTTTGCCTTGATCAAACATTTTTGTTCGGAAAATGTCAGTCGGTCATCATGACGCTTGTTGAACCTTATTTCTCTCCGTCTTAATATTTTAATTGTTCTCCATTGGCTATTTCTTCGCGTCATTTATAGGTTTTTACTTTCGCGCGGTTCCCTAGCTCGGAGTGGGGTTGACCAATCAAGTCGTTGGTCTAAAAAAAATATAACTCCTCCTTGGTCCTTGATAGTCAAAAATGCCATAACTCTGCTTTTGTATATACTTTAAAATAAATTGCGTGTTATTTTTCTAGGGAACATTTTCTGATGCAACAGTCCATTTTCCCTTCTATGAATTGTATCAAAGACCTAACGGTACTGCTTTCTTGCTTCAGGGTCATAGTACAGTGTGAGGGGATTTGGAAAGTTGGATCTGATGTTATGACTTCGGACTACAAAATATCTCTTCTGCTCGTTTCTACTAGCAATGTCGTACGGCAATATAATTTTGTAGTGTTACTTGTCCTCACGTTTTCAATTTGTATGCAACATCTTATATTAATGTTTTAATATCACTATCGCCACTGTGGTTTCCTAAATATTTAATTTATATGCGGGCGGAAATACACTATTCCACCTTACTTTTCCATAATTATACATTCATGGAGATCTACAAGAGCTGATGAGATACGTTTTATGAAAATATTAAACTATATAATGTATTTATTCAATCAGAATGTAAACAATAACAAAAATCGCACTATTTCTACACTTTTTGTTCATAGCAAAAAATTATTAAGTATTTCTGATATTTTAGATCCTGAAATAAGTGTTCACAGTGTCTTAATTTACAGATATCTTCAAAATTGTACTATTATTGTATTAAATTGTTACATACCTAGAGAAAATTACTTAGATTTCTGGAATATTGCCTTTTATTGCACATTGGAAAGTAAAACAGAAATGTAATAAATTACACATTTTAGTTCCCAGAAGGAATATAACTTATTTTCTCAGACCACGGCACTATGGATTTGGATTCTATGTTCTTTAAGCACTTCACGCATAGTTTTTGAAGCACCGCAAGCAAATTGGAAGCCCATAACACTGACAAGGATATCTTGTTTTCTTCTTCAGACACGGAAGGCAGAAAGTGCAAGTTTTTCTTTTCTCAAAATACTTTTCTTGTTGGATTTGAAACTCACCTTCTACTTGCAGGATCCCTTTGATTGGAAAAACTCAGCTCTCGCCTTGTAAAGCCTACGTTGCTATAGACCCCAGTAATACACCTTGCTAGAGTTTTCATAACATCTTCAATTCCTTATTCTTTTTAGTTTATGTAAACTATAAACCACAGTGAAAGACAACACTTCCGTGAAGTGCACAGTACGCGAACAAAAAGACAAACGCAACTACTATAGTATGTCTGCGTTACCGCTAGACGCTAGCTAGCAATAATGAATAAGTTTTAGGGAAACAAAGCTAACATTGTGCAATCTTGACAATGTGTAGCTAGCACCTAATGTGGAAGAGTCCATTTCCTGCTTGAGGAGTGAGAGATAAAACAAAATAAAGAACTCGAACGGTCTTAGAGACGCTCCATGGTACATAAGGGTTAAAGAGGTTTTTCTTTACAATGAATGAATACAGATATTTACTTGTAGAGAGTATTGATGAAATATAATTATGTGTGTCAACCAGCGTTCAGATTCATAAAATAGTTGACGTGGAATGTATTAATTGGCACCGCTATAAAGTATAATTAACACGTTAATACATTTTATGTAACTTTCCAATTTTAATCATGTTTTTAGTTTCATATTTATTTTACGTACATGTATTGAAGTGTTGTGTATGTTATTTTCTTGCCAGAGTATAAAAGCACCCTAGTTATTAAAAACTTGATCTGGCGATGAGGGCAGAGATACCTGTTGCCTATTGTAACAATATATTGTATAGATGACCCCAGAAGCAAAATGAACCGCTATTACTTGGAGAATTGTAAAGCAGAGTTGGCGTAATAGAACATATGCCACCAGCTACGGGGGTGAAGAGACAAGGCAATAACTTCTCGAAAGGATATAGCTAACGGTGTTAGTTGATAAGTAAGTGACATGCTGAGAGTCACATAGACATAATAGTCAATAAGATAGCTGAGAAGGGCATTATGCGAGTCCAGTATCCTTTTAAAGTTATTGCTGAAAGAATAGATAAGCCTGGGAAAGAATGACCAGATCTGGTTTATTTAAGCTTGTAATTTTGTAGCCCAGCAACAGTTCTGCTCAGTTCAGGGGGAGTATTCTGGTCATGAGTTGTTAGTTGTGGGTCAACCCAACCACTCAGACCGCCACGGGTGGCCGAGGTCGTTAAGACGCGGACTCGTGAACGGGAGGTCTAGGGTTCGTATCCCACCAGGGCCGTCCTCCTTGACTAAGGTTTTTTCCAGGTTTTCCTCAGTCCTCATAAATGGCAAATTCCGGGGAGGTTCCCTACACTTAGGCCTGGAACGTTTCCTTCCTTAATAAATCCTTTCCCAATACATAATTTCATTTCATGTATCATCAGTGTCCACCGCCTGTGGTGCCTGAGGAGTAAGAACGGACGTTAAACACTATTAAAAAAAAACCACTCTCGTTGTGTGTCAGTCCTTAGCAAGTTTAGCGGTGTTTCAGCTGTTGCGTCAGTTACACTAAGAGAGTTATTATTCAGCCGTAGCAGTTTTATCAAGTTTATCGCAGTATGGAGGTCCATTATTGTATCAGTTCGAGGACAACAGTATTGTCGCTACCAGTACCATGGTGGACCTAAAATTTGTCAGAGACAAGTTTTGAGTGGGAAGATTCGTAGTGCGTCAGACAGTGCTGATGAAATAAGTAGGAAGCTTATAGTTAGCGCAGAAGTGACACATATAGCACAAGAAATTCTCCAAGGACTAACGGTAACCCATTCCAGTGGAACAGACTTCAATAAATCGTGTTTCATTCCACAACTTAACAAATTTAATTATTCTCCAGTGAATATTCTGGTTAATCTCCTTGATTAACCACATGTAGCAGTTTAATTCTCCAAAGAGTAACGGTTGGTTTCTTAAAGTGGAACAGACTTCGAACAATAAATTGTGTTTCGTCTCTTAATACGATAAATCTTGATAATCTCCTGGACTCCTTTACCTGTGGTCTCCGGATCGCAAAAATTCCAACGAAGAAAACTGGAGCTAGTCGGAGCAATTGTAAGTCAGCGGAAAATCATCGGAGAGGAAGAAATTAATATTATCCCTGAGAACCCAACGAAATAATCAATTAATCAAATTGTTGCAAATCTTCTCTCCATTCTCACGTTAAATTACCTCCCACTCATTTAAAAAAAAAAAAACCCCGCTGCGTGTTCTGAACTGAACACAAAAATAGATATGTATTTTGTACTCTCTTCTCCTCTTACAAGATAGCTTTTTGTTTTCTGCCGCTTATAGTAGCGAAGTCATTTCCCTACTCCCAAACACTGAAAATGACGGTGTAGTGTTTTATTTGCTTTACATCTATCATTTTGCTAGCATGTACTATCCCCTCTTGCTCTGAGAGCATCAGTTTACATTACCGTGTAACCAAACATCAACAGTCACGTTTATTATTACATTATTACATGTGTTCTCTCCACATTATATGGTTGTTGGCTACTTGGAAAACAAGCAGGAAACAGAACTACAGTGTTGGCATCAAAGTAGTGAACATGATACAATATAATATTCGGTTTTGAAAACCGAATATATTTAGAAGGAATTTAACAATTTCTTTGAGACACGACCATGATCTGGCTATCTGGCAAGTGCGAGCTGAAGTGTGAGGTACCCATGTTGCCACATGTCAGACTTGCATCTTGGACGCTGGCTGGACTTCTAACCATCGGGGAGTATTTGACAATTTACAAGCACATTCTTTTCGATTGCCTTCTCCTGATCGCCACTATAAATATGCTATTCTATACTAAATACACTCACCGGCCAAAGAGCGTAGTTAGGGACATGTACCATCGATAAATGTGGTTAATTACTTTCTTGGATGCGTTAGCTAGAGTTTTAATGTCTGGTCACTTCTTATCTCTTTTATTCTACTTGAGAGTGTTTGTACTGAACACGATACGTTTTACGTCACTTCCTTTTGAAAACTAGCGCTCTTTTCGTTTGGAAAGAACTAAATGTTTAGTTTCTCATTTTATCACTAAATTTAGTTGAAAGCATGCCTTTGAGTACTGAATACGTTTCCCGGACTGTCGTCTTGATTGATGATGGACGCCCCTACATCCATAGGCGCGCGTAGAGACTAAAAATGGTTCCGAGAAATGCTGAGTTATTCCAGAAGACCTGGATCTTATAGAAAAAGGAAAATTACGTCCAGAGATGATCGCTTTCTCGTCCGACAGGTTCTAAGGAACCGCCATACAACAGCCGTTGAAGCTCGAAATCGTTTACACTAATAGCAAGGTGTTAATAGGAGCGAAAAGATTGTTTCAGAACAAGATCTACGGTCACGACGACCTGCTACGTCACCAGTTCTGGCCAGAGAGCACAAAGTTGCCCCTCTGCAGTTCTCTCGGCACCACGCCCAATGGAGTATGTAGCAGTGGAGTTTTTGTCTTTCTTTTTCTTTCTTTTTTCTTTTTTTATGGTGTTTAACGCCAGTTTTTAGTACTGAGACACCACAGGCAGTGGGCACTGATGATACATGAAATGAAATATTATGAAATGATTTTTTTTAAGGAAGGAAACGTTCCAGGCCTAAGTTTAGGATACCTCCCCGGCAATTGCCATTTATGAGGACCGAGGAAAACCTGGGGAAAAAAAAAAAAAATAGTCAGGGAGGATGGTCCTGGCGGGATTTGAACGCCAGACCTCCGGCTTACGAGTCCGCATCTTAACAGCCCCGGCTACTCGTGGTGGTGCAGTGGAGCTCTCAGATGAACAGATTCTCTCTGAAATCTCCAGCTGATAGGGAAAGAAGCTGGAGACAACCTGGAGAGCGGTTCGCAGAGTGCACATTCTCCGGAAGGAAATTATTGGGCGGAGGCTATGAAATGGTTTGGAGTGGTATCCCTTGGAGGCCCGAACCGATTTACTGAACATTCATGCACGATAATGCTCATCCACACACAGCGTATATTGTATCGCGGTATCTTGATCACATGGGGATTGTTCGATTCGTTTTCAGCTCCCAGCCCCTTACCTAAACCCAATAGAACATCTCTGGGATAGGTAGGATAGACGCATCCTGGCCCCAAGATCATACAGGAAATTCGGATGGTACTCCAAGAGGAATAGGAATCGATCAAAGAGGTATTAGAACCCTAATGCAAACCATGCCCTAGAGAATGGGGGCAATAATTAATGCTGGAGGGGGCACACCAAATACTGAGCGTTTGTTTGTTGTGTTTAAAGCTGTGTATATCACTTCCATTTCAACGTCAAGTGAAGTTTAGTGGAAAAATATTGAGCATAAAAGTAAATGCAGATTTTGACAAAAAAAAAAGTGTATATCTTTCGCTTATGAAGGCCATTGTCTCAAAATTGACAAAAACAAGTGCGAATTGGTGTGTTACAAGTTCATTAAAGTGTAATCTTTCAAATGATGTTTGCAACAGTTATTTCTGGATTGCATGGAAATTTACATTTCATTTTCAGTAACTATTGTAAGTATTCCTCCTTTTTGGGGGGCGGCTGATGAATATATAGGTCCCCGTAGATGGCACAAATAATTCCAGTCTACTCCTCTGCCTTTGCTGCTCTATTAATGCAAAAGGAAGCATGCAGTGGAAGTGTTTGTATATTTCCACTCGACATCCCCCCTTCTTTAGCTCACAAAAAGTGCAACCTTTCTTCAAATCTGCAAAATACAAGGCGTATTTACAGCATAATGCTCCAAATAAGAAATGGCAGATGACACTGTAAATAATGTCTGTCCTAGCAACGGAGAGTGGTGATGAACAAAAAAGCAACGAATTTATGCATCAACGTAATAGAGCATTACGACCGAATAGTACGTTGTAAAGTTTCGTAAAGAATGTGTTGGGTATTCCTTAGCACAGTTGTTTAAATTATACATTGTAAGAGTTCTGGTAAAGCATTTACTTAATATAAAAATACTACACCTACACTTCAGTGTATTGTACATATTACATTTTGTAAGGAAAGTGACAAAACAAAGCATATACTGACATTCTCAACTTGTATAATTTAATATGATACATAAAGTGCATGGTGATGGCCTTTATAAATACGCTTGGTTATTTTGCTAACATTAAATTTCCCTTCCATATTAAATGTTTGATCATTTTGTGAAAGTTAAATGTTATGCACTTAATGTTTAATTTATTCACTTAACAAAACGTTTACTAACGGTAATAACAGCTCTACATGAGTAATGCTATAAATTCAAGGTTTATTTCAGCCATAATTATGAAAATATGACACCTGGATAACTAAACTTGAAGCGCTCTTTCGTACACAAAAACATTCTGTTTACCATGACCTTCACGAGTCTGTTATAACCTTACAGCTTTCAGGTTTGAATTTGACCACATCTTTCACATTATATAAGTGCATAGTTTTACGCACACTATTAACCATTTCTCACACATTCTTTTTCTTTGGGGGGAAGGTCTTTGGTACCCATAAGTTTTTAATCCGGTTTAAATCCGGACTGTTTTATACCACGCTGATACCTGTATTGCAAACTTCTGAAGATATGTCTTCACTAATGAAGAATTTATAAAAATATGAAATGCTCTGGCGCTAGCGAGTGAACTCACGAAGTACCATGGACGGCCCGTCAGAAAGAGCCAGATGAGTTCGGCTTCTCCAAAGAAAATGTAAATTATTATTTACCGTTTTCTCTTCTCCAGCAGAACTTTAAAACAAAAAAATGCACGAAAACAGCATGTATAACGATTAGTTCTTAATTGTATCTTACGCAATAAGCACATTTTACTCTCTACTGTAGTAGCGGTAGCATGCGGGTTCTCCGTTAGCGAGGGAGGCTCATGGGCCAGCACGGAAAATTGTACGCTTTAAACTTATACCTTCATGGGACAGCATAGATTTACAAGGAGGTATATTTGTCTTCCTCCAAGATGTTTTAATCTTTCTCCTGCTTATTTCTGCGTTCTCTTGGACCAACAGGAAGACGGCACATGGCCAAAGATGGGTATTCTCTCTTTTTTTAGGAACCAGATGTTGAGGGGTTACAGACACCAGGTGTAACTGGCTAATTCCACTTGGAAAGTTGTCTTTCACAGTATTAAATGTTAAGTTACAAAAAAGCGTATATGTTTTGTGACAATGAATATAGTGGAGTTTTATTAAAGACTACATTTTTGCCTCTAAATTTAACTGTTAAGTTGGAAGTGAAACAATTTCGACCTCATCATCGGAAAGCTATAGGAGTTTACTCAGCAAATAGCACAAAATTAAGAAGGGTTTTTTATGGTTTGTAAGAACGAAATTAGAAAAGAAATAGAAATGGAAATTTCGTTTCTGTACAGGCCAACGAAACGACATATACGAGTATTACGCGTATGTCACAATTTGTTGTGATATTGCGATACATAGTGGGGGTAAGCCGGTTGAAAGATTCATACAATTCATTGCTGTTTCTGAAAGAAAAGAAAGCTTAAGGTGAACTTTAACATCTTCATTAGAACAGTTTTACAAACCAGAAATTTATAGCATAAACGTACAATGACGCTGTAGTTTTGACAAAATGTCGGGGAGAAGCATAAGTCTTGATAAAAAAGACTTTCCCTCACGCCATACGTCCTCATATCTTGAATTAGGCTATGTCCACTCCTTAGTAACAAAAAAAAATAGTTTTTTGTTTGTTTAAAGTACATAGCGGATTATTGCATTTCCTGCTAAAAACGTCTCATATTTTTCTCAGATTTAATGATAATTTAAATATTTGTCAATATTCAAGCTGACAAATCATGAAGCGCTCCACCGATATGCTCTCTCGGCCTCGAAAATGATATGGTTTCACGGAATATCAACCGAGCTCTTTCTGGATTGTCCGCCAAGTTTTTGACCATCCCGTTCGACTCGATGACATTCCTAAGGGTCCTGAAGCAACATGTTAATCCACGGATAAATTCCTGAAAATTATTTGTGCGTTTAGAGCAAGTGAATGAGACAACCAAGCTTCGAATTAGGAACTGTGCTTTTTGCGAACAGCATTCATGAACCAAGTATAAAATTCACGATGACGGGGGGTGGGGGGGTGGGGGGGGGGCCGCACGACATATGATTCGCTCAACCACCTGTTCTAACTGAACCATTATGTATAAATAAAACTTGCACACTTGCGTAATAGTTCACGATGGTTCAGTTCATGACTGTCCTCAAATTTGGAAAATTGTGTCAAAAGAGAGCATTTAAAACAAATCGTGGCATGTAGCAAGAATCTTAAAAAATAAATCAATGTTATATTTTTTGAGATAGAGCATTTTGTCTTCTCTTATATACCGGGAGCTAACACTGTACTATATTTACATTAGTAAAACACTTTCACTAAGATTTAATAAAGCGCGTTAGTTAGCAAATGTTCTGTAACACATAGCCCACTCTTTACGTTATTGTGGATATAAATATATGTTTATCTCAGTCACAATAGCAGCAATTTTTTCGCCACCTCGGGGTAAAGCGTCTAAAAGTTACACTCTTATCGCCTGAAGCCGACTGTTCATTAGCAACATGCTCAATGCCTCCTAGAAATCGAAGAAGAAAACAATGAAGAAATGACTTTATTTAAATACTCAACTTTTTGTTACGCTCCGGTGCCTTAGAGAAATCACGTAACCTGTGTGTTTCTGACGTCACTACAGTCGCACAGTGCGATTTGGAGGACTAACATTTAATTAGTTCAAGTAATTACATTGACTGCCTAAGGCCAACACATGACCCCGGAATTAATTGATATTCCTTAGAATTGTTAAAGGAGAAACAATATGCGTGCTCTCGGAGCGGAAAGGCCAAGATATAATTAATGCCTCGACGTTCAGATACTCTCAGCGTCTCTAATGCACTATGTTACTAGATGAACTCCTCTGGGTGCTTTCAGTGTTCTAATTCTTCTTGTTTATGTCACTATGTAAATATATCCTTGAGCGAAATTTTATCTTGTACGATACAATGCTAAGACTATTCAAAAGAAAATGTCTAGGTAGAGAAACTGCTCGCCAACTTGTTAAAAAAGTTACTAGAGACAGGATCTCTCAGTGACAAGAGACGTGTTTTGAATCAGTGTGTTGTAAAAAGTTAAATGAAATACAAGAATTTGGTACGTATTGTCGCTGATGGACGCCACCATTTCCTACATATTGTATAACACGGTTAATGCGTATTGTTATATATTGCATTTTCTGCTTTGGGTAAAAAACATAAGCAATAACTTTACGCGCGGCTGTTCCTATTTTCCGGTTTTGGCAGCTGCATTTCCCCAGTAAGCAGCCACGTTCAGGCGACCCATAACTGAAATAACTTCAATGTACTATTTCATATAATTACGAATTATTTGTTAATGTAACATTCCTTGGTCAAGTTTTTTTTTTCATGTAAAAGTGTGTATTTTATTGAAGTTTTCTTTTTTATAGAGGCACAGAATTCGAACCGCTTATATTTCCAAATTATCAGCTCCATGGACTTTTTCGAGTGTAAAAATCTTAAGCATGGTTTCCTTCGGAAGGAGGTAAAGTTGTGGATCCAGTGCAGTACATTTACGGCACAAAAAAGAACCTGAAGCTTGAGAGAAGGGGCCACTGGGCAAAATTTATCGGCTGTTTCACGCCATGAAATGAATGGGACGCTGTTGACCTGAGATGTTAAAGAGCGCCCGTAAATAAACCAAATAAAAATGCATTTCAAAGCATACAATGTTTGCTGTGCAGACAGACTACATCCTACAAATTCCAGACTTTAATTAAAGAATCGATCGCTGTCAAGTTTGTTGCCCTGAAAGCAGAAGTGATTTGTTTAACAAAAGCATTCTCTCTCTCTCTGTGTCTGCCTGTCTTTATCTTTCTGATTTCTGTTATGTGTGTTCAGTCACGCAAGTATGAACGTTAATTATAATTTTTAAGATTCTAGAAGCTTCCGATATTCAGGGTGACCCAATGGAATATACGTTTTTCAGAACCTTCTTGTAGGGCACTTGTATAGAATTAAATAAAAATACTTTTTCAAGCAACAAGTAACACAGTGCAATTTATTAATATGAACTTATTTTTTAAAAATCACAGGTGACTCAATGGACAATGCCGGTTTTCAAAACGCTACCGTTTCTAGAGATTTTTGTTACAGTTATGTATTCGTTGCTACATAATCTTCCGAACATGCAATTTATTTTGTCCGTTCAGTAAAGAACGGTATGGATAATTGGATGGTTGAAAAACGTGTATTTGCTGTTATAAGATTTATTGGATCTAAATCGTTCAAGGAAGCTTTAGGGTTGAATTTCCATGTGAACATCACTGGACTTCCAGATGAATGATAATAATGAAACTTAATTTTGATTCTAGCAGGATAGTGCCACAGCTCACACTGCTTGTGAAACAATGAACACTGCGGATACTGTTTCTTGGACGCATAATTTCTGAATGTGCCGATGTTACTGGCCAGAGCGATCTCCAGATCCGAGGGCAGCGCAGTAGTTTTATGGGGCTACTTGAAAAGTAAAGTGTACTGTGACAGGCCACGGAGAATTATGCAGTTAAAAGAAAACATGACGAGTGAAATTAGGGACATTGATCGTGTTTTATTGCAGCGAGTTATGGTGATTACACCAGGAAGTGTTCGTTGTCATGGAGCCCACATAAAAAATTAATTCAAATTAATAAATTTCATTGAGCTCCTTGCTCCTTGGAAAAGTTTGTTTGTTTAGTTCTATGCAAGTGTCCCACAAGAAGTTCTGAAAGCCGTCGTGTTCCTTTGGATTACCCTGTATATTCAGCAGGTAGTATTAAAGCTGTGCATTCTGGCTTTATGCCGCTTCGAGCCGCCCCTGAAAGACGGGGTGTTTCTGTAGAATAAAAACCTCCTCCTCTACCTGCGAGTATTCCGGATCTACTGGTCTGTAATTTAGATATTTATTTTCGGTAAAGGAGTTGGTACGGTAGGGGATTCCACACAGAGAGTCATCTGTAGTAAAGAATAACAGAGGTTAGTTAATACATGGACATACAGATGTGTTGGGATGATATGACTGCTGCTTGTTTACAAAACTGAAGCATGTTTATATAATTTCCAATAGTACGGCGTCACTGTGTGGGGACGGAAAATGTGCCGTGTGCTATTTCATTCTGCAAACTTTTACGTTCTTTAAGTTCAGTTTCAATCCGGAATACTCCTGTAACTGTACAAACATGGACTTTTCCTTATTTGTTATACGTTGCGTGGAAGATCTTGCAGGATGACCTTCAGCGAAGTAGTAGTGAGGCAGCCTACCGAAATGAAACATCAGCAAATTGTTTAGCTTACGATAACTTGATCCATTTCCAAAGTACAGTTTAGTGCAAAATGTTATGTGCTATAGATGTATGCAGCGGTGTTTTAACAAGTACAAACTACTTCTGAGAAAATACCTCTTGTAATATCAACTATAAGTAAAATTCTGCATAGACAAAGTCGTGAGACCGTTGCTAATATTTACTAAGGAAGAAGCTAAAAATAAGGACCCGAATATTACAAAAAAGTTCGAAGGTGGAACAAAGGGTAGCTGCAGCCACCAGTACATCACACAGCTCATTTTACAAGAACATGAAAAGGAAGGCACATCTTCTTATGGCATTCCGGTAAAGAAATCGAGGATTTCGACAAGTGTGTAATTCGGCGCACTGTAAACAAATTCTATGCCAAAGCAAAGATTTGCCTACAGTAAAAAGGAAGCTACAGAAATTAAGAGAAAGTGTTAATTTTGAAGATAGGTCTACAAGCCTGGGGAAACCGGGTTTTAAATGGGGGGGGAACATGCAATAGGCACGTCCTAATTGAAAAGCATAACATCGATTATCTTACTCCCCTACGCAAGTACACAGCTAAAGGACTCCAATAGTGTATTTTCAATAGTGTTTAACGCCCGTTTTTACCACTGAGGCACTACAGGCGCTGATGATACATGAGATGAAATGAAAAATTGGGAAAGCAATTTTAAAGAAGGAAACATCACAGCCTAAGTACCTCCCCTGCATTTGCCATTTATGAGGGCAGAGGAAAACCTGAAAAAAACCCAGTCCTGGTGGGAGTCAAACCCCAGACCTCTCGCTCACGAATCCACCCCTTAACGACCTCGGCCACCCATGGGGGTACCCAATAGTGTAGAAGATATTTACATAGTAGTCACACGGTCCCAAAATGTTGGCCTGGTGATAGCAGCTTGATTGGGCCTATGTCCAAAGCAGAGCAACTGATTATAGTCCCTGCACGTGGAAGGTTTGGAAAGCAGAAAGATTTGTGAAAGCAGGAGACTTTCACAAAGATATGAACACTGATGAATAAGTTACCACCGAACTCCGTTTTAGTAATCGACAATGCCTCATATCACAATGTACAACTAGACAAGCCATCAAAAGCTAACTCACAATATTCTATTTGATGAGCACAGCATAGAGACACATTTGTACGATTTGATCCTAGCTAACAATCCAGCTCAGAAAAAGTTTCTTATTTGGTAAATATTGTCTGAACACAAGCACACAACTCTAAGATTTTCACCGTACCACCCAGACCTCAATCCTATGGGGAGATATCAAACAAAGAGTGGTCACCAAAAATGTTGAAATTCAGTGTCGGCAAACGAAATGGGAGAAAACATGCCAACATATCGAAAAAATAGAATTAGAATACTGGAATGTGTATGGCATCGTGAAGAAAGGATTGAGAGAAGTATTATTGAAGACAATGCGATAGGAAGTAGTGATGAAGTTAATGAAAATGACAGCGGAAGACGAGCATGAAGGAATGACAGGATTAGAAAAGATACAAGACCATTAAGTGTAAAAGTTATCGAAGAAATTGGTGTATGTTACTTGACAACTCCTGACTCTGTGTCACTGCTATAGATAAGGTTTATTTACGGACGCTCTTTAGCATCTCAGGTCATAGCGTCCCATTCAAATCAGAGCGTGAAAGGCCGACAAATTTTGCTTAGAGGCCTCTTTTTTCAGGCTTGAGTCTTTTTCGTGCCGTAAATGTACGACAGCTTTACTTCCCTGCCGAAGGAAGTCATACCTAGGATTTTTACGCCCGGAAAAATCCATCAATCCTGGCCGGGCTTGAATCCGCGATCTTGGGTTTAGAAGGCAAGTATGGTTACCACTCCACCACCAGGATCGACTTAGATGTAGATAATGGTGGGTAAATGACTCACATCTAACCTCTCATTAAAAATCTTCACTCAACAATTATGCGCGATCAATACAGTATGAATTTGCATTGTTTACTGCAGTAACCTTGCCTTACAATTATAATCGCCAGCCTCGTTGCTTATGGAACCGGCATGCTTTGATTTGAGAACAATGGTATGGTGTCTTTATAAGGAAGAGCTACTTGCGTTAGGTGTCCAGCACTGTTGTCACATTTAGTTTCTTATGCATGCGGTCGACGGAAGCGGGAACCTCACGATATTGTCAATGCAAGCTTGTTAGATAAAGTGAATCGGTCACACATTTTTGCATTGGCGGCAGTAACCCCCAGGATTTTTAGTTTTGGTCTGAGAACACCTATTTTGAGCTATATTAACGTAATTAATACTTAATGCGTATTACGCTGCTTAATACACTGTCACACATTACACGTATATTCCTAGAGTTATGACCTCCCCTCCGGCTCCCCGGCCAGCTTTTAAGCTTGGAAATAAAAAGAAATGAAAACTGCAGAGCTCGGTCAATTGCATCCAACTGCATGTGCATAACTTCGCAATTTTATAATTAAAAATTAAAACTGTAAAATATCTGTCTACTTAACAATCTACCTAATGCGTAGATAAAAGCAACTTTACGTTGTTTATGAACGGTATTACAGATCGCTCTTGGTTGGTATCTGTATCTTGTTAAACGTACTTCTTCAACTTTTGTATGTTTAACACAAGAGGATACTGTATTCGCAACACTAGCACTCAAAGTTGGAATAGTATTGGGCGAAGTGAATAAAAAGTAGATATGCTACCACTTGGGTATTTTTAAGTTGTAACTTCCTTTGCTGTGAATAAAAGTAGCAACAACTACCTCCCGATAGCTCTAACTTCGTTTTTCCATGTCGGTATTTATAACTTCACTTTAGATGTAAATAAAGCGAAGATACAACTAGTAAGACAGCTACAACTGTCTAAGGGAGGGCACACTCCACTTAAGCCAGTCATCAGTTGACAACATACCCATGGCAATATTCATGCATATGAGGGAGAGAAAAATGTATGGTGAAAGAAGGGTTATGAGTAGATGTAAGGAGCTGATACGTTTTGAGACGGAAAGTATTGATTTTTTAACATCAGAATTTCTGCCAAATAGCGACGAAACTAGGGAAAAGCACTAACCCCAAGAAATCGCATGGAAATATTTGTACGGTATGTTGCTGATCCTGGATTTCAAAGTGGAGTGTCACAAGATTTTGGACTGGACTGCTCCACGGCGTGTAAAACTATTAATTACGTTTTGGATCATATTTTCAGGAAAGCTCATAACTGAATTCATTTCTCCAGTACAATGCATGAAATGAATAAAGAAAAGTAGATATGACAAACTCGCTTTAATTTACCAATTGGTACGAGGGTAGATCCTTAAGTTTCGGGTCTAACCATTTTCTAGGTATGATAAAGACAAAACTTTTCAATATAGTTACCATTTATTGCAATATACTTCTCACATCTTTGAATTAACATTTTAACCCCCCACCCCAAATAGTCACAAATCTTGTCTCCAAAATGAGCATAAACAGCATCCATCACTGGGAGCTAGATCTGGGTTGTAGGGGGGATGGTCGATCTTCTTTCTTCACAGCTGTGTGCACAGACACGTTGTCGTGAAGAAGGCGCAAACCACCACTCAGCTTTCCTCGCCGTTTCTCTTTGATGGAAGCACGTAGTCTGTGCAGTAGGCCAGCATAGTACTCCCCATTTACCGTGGTGTTCATATTCTTGAAGTCAATGAAGAGTATTCCTTCACAATCCCAAAAGATTGTGGCCACGATCTTCTTGATTGACTGAGTGACCTTGGCCTTTAGAGGCGGTACCTCGCCAGGTTTACGCTGCTCCATTAATTCTCTTTTGGACAAGGAATCATAGTAGAGGAGCATAGTTTCATCTCCTGTAACAATGGTTACAGCAAAACTTCTCTCTCGTTGCCAAGGCGAGCTCCAAAAATACCTGACAACAGATGACTCGTAGCTGCTTTTGGACTGAGAAAAGAAGTCTAGGCACCCATCTTGCAATAATTTTATCCATGTTTAAATGTTCATGAATAATTCGAATAACTGTTGTTTTAGAAAGACCCAACCTTGCTGCTATTTGTGTAAATTTGAGCCGCCGGTCTTCCATAAGTTCTCCTTGCACAAGAGCGATGTTTCCAGGAGTGAGCACCTGCTGAATATTATTTATTAGATCAATAGAATTTTACTATTCCGGAAAAAGGGGCCAGCTGTTATGATTGTTTTCTTAAGGTTTACTGCACACAGTGTTACTTTGTAGCGAATCGCACTCTTGGTTCATTACACAATTTTCTTGCAATCCCCTTTGCTCACTTTGTGGTTTGGTTGCTTCCCAAGCAAATATCCATGCTGCCCACATCCATTTAACTCCGCAACAAATCTGAAAGTATGACACACGATGAACCGAAATACTAGGAAATATCGCTAAGCGTTGGCAACATTGTGTTTTTCCTCGAAGCGCATACACTGCTCCATATCACGTGACCAAGCAAATGACGTTCTATTTGTTTCCGGCTGGGTAAGTAATGCTATTTGGAAATCGCTGGAATCACCTCATACATATGCTTGTGCAATTATTAACAACTGTTACATTATAATGCAATATAATTTTACCAGTTTCTCATTATAGGTGTATCAGAACTACTTGTTATAACACCACCACGGACACACTGGGGCATGCGTGGGAGGAAGTATAGAATACCGCGTTATTGTCTGCACCATAACAAAAGATACATGCAAATTTTATGAAATGTTGCTGCAAAATAAGTCATGTTTATACTATTATAATAAACTGGTCTACAAAAAAGATTTTCTCTTTATCTTTTTATTTTTCCATCTGAATATATGTAATATCAATGCACTGAATTCAAATATGTTTTCAGTTTTGCTCTATACCGCCACGGGTGGCCAAGGAAGGCGCGTACTCGTGAGCGGGAGGTCTGGGGTTTGAATACCGCCAGGACCATCCTCCCTGACTGAGGTTTTTTCCAGGTTTTCCTGGAAATGCCACAAATATATAAATCATAAATGCCGGGGAGGTATCCTAAACTTAGGCCTGGAACGTTTCCTTCCTTAAAAATAATCCTTTCCCAACATATCATTTCGTCGGTCCTGGAGATTACCATACTTGCCTCCTAAACCCAAGATCGCGGGTTCGAACCCGGCCAGGACCGATGGATTTTTTCGGGCGTAAAAATCCTCAGTATGGCCTCCTTCAGAAAGGAAATAAAGTCGTTGGTGCCGTGTCGTATATTTAGGGCACGAAAAAGAACCTCAAGCCTGAAAGAGAGGCCTCTGAGCAAAATTTGTCGGCCGTTTCAGGCCCTGAGTTGAATGGGACGCTGATGACCTGAGATGTTAAAGGGCGTCCATAAATAATTCGATCAAAAAAAAAATATATCATTACATATCATGAATCATCAGTGTTCATCGTCTGTGGTGACTCAGTAGTAAAAACTTGCGTTAAACACTATTCATATGGTTTTACTCTATCGGGTTAAGTTTTTAAACAAAATCACATCAAATGTAATAACATACTTAACATATTTTATGAACTATTATTAAAATTTAAGACATATAGCTAAGACAGTACTGTTGTTGTAGGTTTCATTTTAATTTAAATATTAATGAATATGTTTAAAACAGAGAACTATGTATCAATAATTATAAATTTTCAAACTTTTTTCATTATTAGGGAGAAGAAAAGTATTTTTTTTTTTTTTTTTTAATTCTGATGTGTCCTTCCTTTTCAAACACCAAGAGTAATCAGCCATCATTTACACATCCCAATTGCCTATATCGGGTTTCCATTGTTTTAATATCTTTATGAAACCGCTTATTTTGTTATTCATTCTAGCACCAAGATTCGCAGGAAAGTAATTAATATGACTGTCGAGAAAATGCACTTTATCACTCATTCTACACACTATATTTATATTTTTAAAATGTTGTAGCATTTCCTTCACAATTTCTTTATGGTTCTCAGATTTCTGTCACTTTTTTGTATGCCAACCACGCTGACTTATCTAACTCGGACATCGACTGAGGAAAGGTCTCATCCTGCATCTGGGGTCCATCGAAAATACTTGCTGCTATCTTAGCTTCAGTTTTCTGTGGGAACTTTGTAACAAGAAAGTTGAAACAATCACAATCGTTATTCAGTACAGCAACAAATTACTTCATCAGGCCTAACTTAATTCGGGTGGTGGAAGAAGGACATTAGAAGAGGAAATCAACGGTTCATATTTCACTTTTCCCCTCCTCCTGGAAGTAAATTTTTTGTGGTCCATATTCTGATTTAGTCCTACGGTTTCATTGACAAGGTGAACCATTTATTATCTTGTTTAAATCTCTTAGAATACTTTTTATGTATCTTCTCAATGAACAAATAATAAAACTGTTATTTTCTGTAATACCGATATCTGAGAAACTGTAACCCGATGAGATAAACTAAGGCTGAATTGAGAGATTGCATATGATAAGGAAACAGAAAATGTCAACAATTTTCGTTCAGTAAAAATTGTGCAGACCAGTGAAATGTTTGATTATTTTTGATAATGTTGTACGTCACATGTTGAGAGCTTGTCAATCAATAACGTGTAATATTAACCCTAATGTAGAGTACAAATGACGTAACCTGATGCAAAATCGAGATACCTGCTCTATTACGCCAAATAATTTTTTTCCCACTGTAAGACTCGTTGACCATTGCGGACTGTGTTTCATTTTTATGAGTGGTGACCCATCACATAAAGAGGAGCTCCACAGGCCTCGTGACGAGCAGCAATTTACACATAGCAGTATAACAAAGTAATGTCGACAAAGGCTTAAAAAACAACACAAATCGGAGTGGTGGGGAAAAATATGAGAAGTCGTTACACAGCCGGCGAAACTTAATTGCAACAATTTTTAGGAGAGTGGAAATGGCGTTCATTTCCGGCTGGGAAAGGAGTAACCCCCTGTCACTGGCTGGCTTGTTGAACGATCCGTCAAAGTTTCTGTGAACAAGAACGGTATATGAGTAATAAAACAAAGTGCACGCTTTTTATATGTATCTATGGTAAAGGACACACTTTGTGCTCTATGCGTTCCCCTTTTGCAGCAAACTGAAAAGTCATCAACGCCTTTTTAGAGCCTTGTGATGTTTGAGGACAGTTTTTCCAACTGTTAAAAGCGTAAATATTAATATAAAGCAAACCAGCGACTAAATGAACCCGAAGTATCTCAAAATAGGATGTAAGTTTGGTTTTCGAATTTCCCCTGTTAAAAATCCTTTCATAAATATAAAATTCAAGCAAGGTAACAGAGAACAGATGTGGGACATTTTTCGTGTTTAAACAGAATTATTGATTATAGGAATAATTTACCTGCAGCAGTCTTTGAGAGCTGTCGTCTAACAATTAAAACATTTAAGAGAAACACGAATACAATAGTTCACAGATTAGCTTTTGCAGTTGACATGTATTTAATTACATTGAAATTTGTTATTAAGGTTGAAATGCTTAACATTAGACTGACAGCATTTAATTATATTAATTACAACATTGAAGTCTAGTGGTAGAGTTTGCGCTTCCCACATATCGGGCCCAAGTTCGGTCTGGTTGAGTTAGTTTTTTAACTGAGGTTTTTTTAAGGGTTATTTCCCCAGTTCTCTTGGTTAAATGCCGGTGTAACTTAAGCTATAATCCGAAGGATAATCAATCAACCTTTATCTGGTACAATAGGCCTAACTTATAAGCTGCTAAAACCATAAAAAGTAATGTGTTTAATCAGGTTGACATGCACTTATATATATATATATATATATATATATATATATATATATATACTATTAATAGAGTAATAAAAACTTCTAAAAGCATAAAAACTCATGAAAAACACTCAAGAGTTCAATATAAAAAGGTTCACGTAAAATTTCACACTGAAACCACACGATATTTCGAGCTTGGCTCTTGGTCACATGATGAAAATGAACTCAGTTCATTTGAGTTCAGTTCAGTTCATTTTCATCACGTGACCAAGAGCCAAGCTCGAAATATCGTGTGGTTTCAGTGTTCAATTTTACGGTTTTTAGTGTGAAATTTTATGTGAACCTTTTTATATTGCACTGTGAGTGTTTTTATGAGTATATATATAATTAACAGTAATAATAAAAGTAGATAAGGGTAAAACACTGAGAAAAGTCACTGGTGTGACTTTTTCTCAGTGTTTTATCCTTATCTACTTTTATTATTACTGTTAATTTGTTACATTGTTAATAGTGTTAACTTTATTTTTATTTTTCATTTATATTATTTATATATAATGTAACAAATTAACAGTAATTATAATAGTATAAAACACTAAGAAAAAGTCACACTTGAGATCTTAGTGTTTTATACTATTATAATTACTGTTAATTTGTTACAACGTTAATAGTGTTACTTTATTTTTCTTTTATATTATATTATATTATATTATATTATATATATCGATATTTTGTTATATCGATATATATCGATATAACAAAAAGATACATCAAAACTTTAGGGAAACATTCCTCACATATACAGGATAAAAAATATAATATGAACATAGGCTGAGAACTGCTTTATTTCGTTATTACAATCCTTTCCCTCCGCCTTTGTTTAAATAGTGTTTAACGCCCGTTTTAACTTTTGAAGCACTACAGGTGGTGGACACTGAAGATACGTGAGATGAAATAATATATTGGGAAAGGATTTTTTTTAAAGGAGGGAAACGTTCCAGGCCTAAGTTTAAGGTACTTCTCCAGCATTTACCATTTATGAGGACTGAGGAAAACTTGGAAAAAATCTCAATGAAGAAGGATGGTCCTGATGGGATTGGAATCCCAGATCTCTAGCTCATGGCTCTACTGGCCGTTCCTTTCTCCACTTTGAATATACCTCCAATAACTTTTGGAAGCTCCCTGTCGCAAGGAACCAGAATCATGAACATCGAATACAAATAATGATTTCGCTTAGTTTGTGATTGTAATCGGAGACATAACATTTTTTTTTCCAATTCTTCGACATCTTTTGCTAAGCAAAATTGCATTTTGAATGTTTGTCATTCAATACAAGGAACGGATTATTTCATTCATCATATACATGAGGAACACGCCGAAATTCATCTTCGGATGAAATGTTGGAAATCAGAAATCTGTACAATATACCCTTTGTAAGGTTAACGTATACAATCTGCAATTGAACGCAACTCTATTGTTATTACACGGAAATGCAAAGTGAAACGTTGAAGAAACTCTATCTACAAAAATTAGGATAAATATAACTAATCATTTATTTATAAATGAAGGTATGCTTCTGTACTCTGAGAAAGGTTTTATTTAACAATTACTAAACTTTAGTCTGTGCTTTAACTTGTGAAATTTCGCGAGTTAAATTTAATTTGGGGATAAGACCAAATAATTTTAGATTGGTGTTTATACAACCAAAATTGCCAAGTTAAGTATAACTGATGGGTATGTTCTAAACTCAAGTTAACTCTTTATACACTGATCCCAGATCAGATGAAGCAGTTCAGTAAGCAATTAATAATAAAAGTTCCTTGCATCATATTTGAAAATACGGCCATCTTTTTAAGAGAGATGAAAAAACTAATAATAGAACAAAATGCGGTTGTTTGTTTTAATTCTTGCATTTTGCACAATATTCGCACTGCACAGGAAACCGCTGATCTCTTCTACGGATGGAGCTCATATAACAATCTTACTGAGTGTACTAGACGGTATGTATATGCACTAGGGAAATACGCAACGCTTGGCACGTGCAGAACATGAACCTAGATTTGTTTCCCTCATGCATACTGAGTATAATTTGTTTGCATATTCTGCCACAGGAAATTAATCTGATACAACACGTTCCACCAATCACAGTCAAAGCAATGGTTATGGTGACATTGTATAGTTAAACAGTCGTAAATTAGAGGAAATTTTGCTACGTGAGATCAAGCATAGAATGGAAAAATTATTACGGATCTCTTCATTACTTCTTTAGAGGATGATACCAGGTTAACACCTGGAATGAATGTGACAGTTTTATATTTATTGCATTGAAATTTTGCTTATGAAAAAGCTCTAGCCCAATTTGGAGTTTACTTTCTTTAATTTTACTAATATAAAATAAGCACAAATATCACGGAGAAATGCAAATAAGTCCGTCACACAGGAGTTGCGTAAACTAAGCGAATTCCTCACAGAGTTGAATAACTTTTAATATTAAATAGAATACAAAATCCAAATTAGGGGTTATTAATTAATGAAATGAAATAATTTATGGCCTTACTGTGTGGTATTAGGGGAACAAAATTAGAATTCTTGTAAACTATAAGTATCACAAAAGAAAAACATTTTATTATTATTATTATTTGAAACAGGGATTTTTGAGTAAGAAGGCGGATGAGATGTGAAGATGACTTGATGAGCTGATTAATGATTGTTCGTCAATAGGGTAAGGAATTCTGGTATTAAAGGAGAGGACGAATATTCAAATAAAAGGTTAATCTCAGGGGTTGTACTGGGGTGGAGTCGCAGGATTTTACGTTACGGGTAGTTGACGACCTCGTAAAGCCTGTTCAGATCCCGTTGTCCTCTCTTCGTTTCTTGTCTTCACGGCTCTTTCCCTGCTCCAATTAGATACGAGGAGAAGACCCTCCTCGCTGCCTCGGCTTAAATTATAAAAGCTAGTACCTTTTGGAAGACGCCTTGGGCGCTCCACGGGAAGAAGAATTGTAGGGTGAGTCCAAATGAGAAAAGTGGGTAGGTTACAATCACAAACATATATAGATGTTCCTTTATTGAAGTACGGTTTATGCTTGGGAAACCACTACCACCTTGGGGGATACGAATCTTAATCTCACTCTTCGAGAATGAAGTTCCTCACAGTGATACCAGGGACTGAATGGTAAATAAATATAATGTTCATGAACTGAATGTTACATCGGTCCGTGCTGTAACCAGGCTTAGAACTCTGAACACTATAACGAATCTGACGAATATGACTCCACGGAATGACTGCTGACTGGATATACTGACTGACTGCACTATCCGACTGACCTGACCGACTACTAGCTGCCAAGTCACTAACCAATAGCCAATAACTCTTACTATCCACTGATCGATTCTATATCCACTGAACCACTCTTACTATCGACTGCCCGCGAACTACTTATCGACTGATCAACTCTTACTACCGAAATGCCCCGAACTCGCGGCGTTCCGATGATTTTATTCAGATCGAGTCAGTCGGTCTTCCGACGCCGTGATTATTTAAAGTTCGCTGAAATTCAAACGTTTTCATTGCTGCACTTTCCTTCTCATTGGTGCTTTAAATTTCGCGTCTAATATGCCTTTGTCGCTTGTTGTGTGGGTTCTCTGCCCTAACTACGCAATGGATGCCATAGGGGCTGCTGCAATGTCCTTGAGGAGGAAGCTAGCCTAACGGTTGTGAAAAGAATTCTGTTTTTCTCCCCTTGGGTTTTATGGTCTTGGGTCAGAGCAAGCCATAAACCGTCATATTTTTTACCCTCCTTTAACAATTTCTTGCAACGCAACTTTCTCTGTAATATTCAAGAAGCTGTTAATGCTACGCTCTTGTGAAAATAATATTTGATGCCTGTATAAATTCACATGTTATCACTTCTGATTACTTTATCTTAGGGGGTAGGGGAAATCCCTGTTTCATATTATTATTATTATTATTATTATTATTATTGAGATTAAAACACAAAAATTAATGGTACACTATTAATTAAATGAAATATATGACAGCAGAAAGATAAAGCTATACTGTGTAGATAGTTTTTAAAAATATTTAAATCTAACCATGTTTATGAACTGAGCCCTTAATATCATCTTTATATTAAAAAATAAATAAAAATAACAGAAAGTTTCCACTTATATTTTGTATTTAAGATGTTCATATGTTTTAATAAAACAAAAGCATGTTACTATTTAAAAACAATTTCGAAGTATTAGGCAAATAAAAACAATCAATAATAAAAAAAATATGAACTTTAATCGATCTTCATTTGCTTTGAAAATTAATTTAATGTTATTGCAGTAAAAATATTTAACACAAACATTTTCTGAAGGATATTACAGAGCGTTCTTACATATAAATATAAATCTCACACATATTAGATTAATATTTCACAGTTGCTATCTTCATGAGGATGCTTTTGTTAAATATAAAACATATGTACAGTTATAAATACAGTTTATATGCGAGTTAAGTTGTCCTTTTATTTTAAAATAATATAGAGAAAATGAAACACAACAGCGCTTTTAAAATTTCGATTTTCAGGTATATCCCCAATCCTATTGGTCCAATTTCCTTAATTTTCAGGAACTGTTTTTCTTGTTTTATTTGTTGTGAAGAAACATATTAGAAACTACTTTTCTTATTTTATTTAAAAGTTATATACGGAGTTTCGTTTCAAAAAAAAAAAAAACAAATATTAATGCCGCTAGACCGATTTTTAAGTTTTGGATTTCAGGAAAACCCCTCCTCCTAATAGTTCGATTTCATTGATTTTCTGAAATTATTATGCTTGTTTTATTTCATTTGCATATACCGAAAATTTCCTTTAAACATTTTAAAATTTCGGTCGATTTAACTTCCACTAGTTTTTCAGTTATGTCCCCAATCCTAATGACTCGATTGCCCTGATTTTTAGGAAACAACTTTTATCAGTTTATTTTAAAAGAATCTACAGTGTTTCGAAAACTGTAGCCGATTGAGTAATTTTTAAACATTTTTCTTTAGATTAACCCCCACCCCAATGGTCCAATTTTGCTGATTAACATGTTATCTCAGAACTTGGGATAAAGCCTATTATAATTAAATAATTTGTTGTTATGAAATGCGTAGGAAATCTGCAACAATATGTTTTTCATAATGCATATTTGAATTTTGTAGTTGTAGTCCTGTAAAGCAATGATTATATATGCAAACGTTGAAAAGCAGTAGATAGAAATACTGCGCCTATGCTGCACGTCTTGATGATGAAGCAAGATGTCAGCCATTAGAGAAGAGAAACAAGTAAATTAACTGTCACTGACATGTTCGCAGTTTCCAAAGCGCTGAGTTGTTAAGTGGTGACGTTCTGTTCGAGACAGGGGAATACACTATTACATATGTCACATGCGAAGGGGGCATTTCAACAAAACCTCTCTCAGGCACCGAACACGAGACATTGGCTGCATTTTGCCTCATCTAATGCAATGCTAGTAAAGGACTTTCTGATCTGGCAGATGAAGTTAATTTGCTTAAAGTAATGCTGTGCAATCAGACATCACTGATAGCTTTTTGAGCTAACAAAGAGGAATAAAGATTATTAATTAAATTTAACTGATAACAATGTTCAAACTTATTCAGTTTTGTCTTCTCCAAGTAATCGTTTTCTCTGTTGATACAGCTCTACCAACGGAGTTTCACCTTCTTGGAGGTTTTTGTCAGCGAATTTTGTATTATGTTTATCATCATATCGAATCTTCCTTTCATCAGGGATTTCAATTTTAGACATTAAAATAAAGTACGGGGGTGGAAATTAAGTTCTTTTATGTTATGTTATTTATTTGCCCAAAAGTAGCGAGCAAGTCATGATGAATGCACGGTGTGCATTTTGCAGCATCCGTTATTTGCTTCTGAAAGTCCAGACCGGTTTCCTGGGAGACGTCTGAGAACCTCTTGGTAATACTAGTGATTCACAGTTTGATACATTGACAGAAATTCGTGATGAACAACTCTTAAATGTCAAATAAAACCGTCAACAGCACTTCGACATTTGTCCCCACATGACGAGCAATTTTCGTTTCGTTTTGGGTGAAGATTTCTCAATTCTCTACGCAATCAAAGATCTCATGACGATCGCTGCGTGGTTCTCTTTCTGTTCCGTGTCAACAATCCAAAGACAAATTTCGTTGCAACACAATGCATATAACTTTGGGGGGGGGGGGGAGATCAGGATTTATGATATAAGTCCACAGAAATGTTACACTCTTCAACAATTTCTCAAAAAGTTAAACGTCGATTTTCATCTCTGGCCACATGAGCTTCGTCAGTTGACTATTTGAACATCTGAGGATTGATCAGGATTCACGCAATATTTAATGCTAAACTTGAAAATCTTCCTTTTCAATAATCTCAACACCTCACCACCTTATACAGAATGCAGTGTGGAGTTTACTTATTTAACGTAACTAATGGCAGTTTTGGAAAAACAACTTAAATTTTACAATGACATGTGCCATGCATTTGCAAGCGCTGACGTTGTTTGGAACATTGTACAAATGATGATGAAAAGGAGGGTTGAGTCGGCTTCTGCAACAACTGCGAAGGGTCATTTCATAAATATTTTTAACACTATCTCTGGTGAACAGTATGGTTGTGAATTCCAAAGGGGTTTACTATAGTTAAAACGGAATTCTCTAAGAATGTCCTAATGACCTCATGATGTTGAACGAGTTTAAAATTCTTAAGTATGGATGACTTCCTTATTAAGGGACCTCAAGCCTGAAAGAAGAGGCCTGTGAGCAAAATGTAACAGTTATTTCACCCCTTGAATTGAATGGGGCGCTGATTACATGAGATATGAAAGAGGGGCGGTAAATAAAATAAAGAATAAATGACGTTGAAAGGTATTTTTGGGCGTACTAAATCATTATATCGAACAAACGCTAGAATATTAAGTGTTTCAACCTTCAGGGGTTTAATGTAATATGGAAGTCGTTGGAAAAAAACAGAATACTTACATTTGTTATTTCACCCTTTTAGAAAGTTGTTTCAATCAATAATTTACTCACCATCATGATTAACCGAGGTCGTATAGGAGCGGAATCGTGAGCGGGTGGGTTGGGGTTCGATTCCCGCCAGGACCGTCCTCCCTGTCTGAGGTGTTTCCACATTTTCCTCAGTGCTTATAAATGATAAATGCTGAGGAAGTACCCTAAACTTAGGCATAGAACATTTCCTTTCTTTTTAAAAAAAAAGCCTTTACCTATGTATCATTACATCTCTGTAACGCCATTGCCTACCGCTTGTGATAAGTAGTAGAAACAGACGTTCGTAACGTTACCATTGTACGTTGCGCAAAAGAAAAGTGCTACGTAAACCATGGGGGGAGGGGGGAAGGACGGTACGAAAAGAAAATACAAGAGGAAGAATGATAGGAGAAGCAAAAGGAATCTGCAAGTACTAGCATCCCAGCGGGACTGTTGTCATGATGTGTACGAACGTTGTAGCTCACCAGGAATGTGACAGGGGAATGCACCTCACGAACAAGAAGGAAACCGCACCACGGTGTACAGAATGAATCATCATAAATAATAACGTTAATGTTATTTATGTTATGGCTGTTTTGGAGTATTTAAATATGTTACATAGAGCGGTTTAATTTCAAATTAAGTTGCCTCCGTTCCCTTTTTATTTATTTTATTTTTTACATACTTTCCTCTCTCTTTTTCTGTTGTGTTGGTTACACTTTGACCATAGTATGGCAATAACTGTTTAGTTCTCGTCTTTCTCTAATATTGCACTATATCATATAATAAAACGTTAAAACAGTCCTTTAGTTCTATAGCTAAAGGTGAATCGCCTAAACCAGTTCGATGCTAATACTGACATCTTCAACTTCTACGTGACATATTTCCTTAGCTGCTGACTAAGCACTCAAACTTTTCTCTGAAATAAAATCTTAGAAGAACGAAAACTGTTCTTGGTGCATGACACATTTTGTGTTAATTTTGGAGAATATACACTGAATATATATGATGTAATAAACAAATTTAAACTCGTCTTAAACTATTCATCACAATAGTATTTTCAACAAACATAAATAAATCATCCGTTGCCTGGGTACTCAGAGGCAATTGAAGAACCCGTTTATAGGAAGAAACTTTCTGGCTAACATGCGCAGTTTATAAATTCAATTGTATTAAACAGTAAAAAAAATACTGAACTCTTTGCAAGTATATGATAGACTATAATCAGTCAAATTCTTGCCTATTTTAAATATAATCCTCGCGGAGGGGAAATATAAACCGAGATAGCGTCCCGCGGTTGCGCCAAGCATTGCTCACCGTGTATTAACAGGATACATCTGAGAAATTTCAGCAAAAATAATGAAATTTTTTTTTATTTAAAATAATATTTATTTTTATACTTTCACAATCTGTTGACAGTTATGTCTACGGGTTATTTAAATGGCCGCTAGGTCACAATTTAAATGTCGTTATTTGCGGGCGTGGCTGTTTCGGGTTCAATTTCAGTTCTTATATACACTGAACTATTGTACATGTAAATTAATAATGTAGATACAGAAAAACCTTAAAAAGATTATATTATATACACGTGTGCATAACAATTAGCTATGTTTCATGTTCAAAAGTTTAGAGTAAAAGCTAAGCATAAAAATCAGATAAGCCAAATGGTCATTTCTAGCTTACAGATATTTAATATAAGGTTTAATGAGACATCTACAGGATGAGATATAATTAACTTGAAGCGTGAATGTTTGTGTGAATGAGTAGAGTCACATTAAGATGTGTAAGAAAGTATCTTGAAACTTTATTACTGAAAAATAATTAATATTTAGACTAATGATTTATTTTATTTATTTTTATTCTATTTGAATTAACGTTACCCAAAACTGGATGCTTTACAATTAACGTATTGTATATTCTAGGTCCAAAACATATATGGGTTCAGTAATTAGGAAACGGTGGGGTAATCATGATGTTCTGCTTTGAAATTGTCCCGGTATTTATGAAAGTAGGTAAGCACAGAAAGTTTTACATGTTTACTCAATTGTTAGAACGTTAAATTCTGCGAAAATTTTATTCGTTGGATAATCCATAGGTTTACGTAAACAAACTTTAATAACACGTCTATGTAACAATGTTAACACAGAGAGCGCTGATTTAATGATTCCTCCCATATTGAATTACAGAATGAAACAGAGCTAATTAAACTACACGAAGAAAGATCTAAGAATGTAGAATTTGTGTATTGTTTTTCGCATTCGTTTATATGCATATCCCATTTTAAATTTTTGTCAATAATAATACCTAAGTTAAAATAATTAAAGAAGAGCAAGCCAGTTAATGGAATTGCAGTTACGTGTGATAATCGTAACTATTTAATTATTGTTCTGAGCTCTGAGATGTTAATGAGAGCCGATTTGCGTCTAGCTAATCCTTAATCATATTATTGACACTATTAGCATTTTGACGTGTTTCATACCAGTTAATAGTACCACTAAATATTGCAAGTGTGTCGTCTGCATAAGAGTATATAGATCCAGAAAAGTTTGCAGTATTAATTTTAAGCATATCATTGATATGCGATGCGTTTCATTTATAGTCGGGCCATAAATAGATCGCGTTTATACGTAAATCGCTTGCACTGCGGTGACCTCGGTATTATTCCAATAGCGCGGTGAATGACCCGCTCAAGGCTACATTATTCAGCTGTGTTATACCGTGTCAGGTGCTGTTCGAACTGGAAAGACGAGAGTATGTATGTTCATTGTAAATCTCAAAAGTGAAGTTTATTCAAGACATCTGTATTGTGTGTGATTACATTAGATTATTCTTATTAATGCACTGATGTGCCTACCGAGCTTCAACAAAGAACATTTATGTAAGATACACACGTAAACCTCATGTTGACAGGCGTGTAGACAATTTCAGGAGAAATTTCCTTGTATTCCAGTTCCAGGTAGAGAAACTGTTAGATATCTCTTTAATAAGTTTAGGTCAACGGGATCGCTAAACCTAAGAAGGTAATAAGAAATGTTCTCGCGAAGGAAAAAATTGACGGAATTAGTGCATCATTCGAAAGCTATGCAAAGAAATCTCTAAGACGTGTTGCTTGAAACTCTACAGAGTGACTATAGTTCATGAATTACAACGTCTTGACGACGAAAGGCGAGTAAATTTCTGTAACTGGATTTTACAAAAATCGTTGACGATACTGTTGAACCACATTTAAATTTTCAGATGAGGCATGGTTTCATTTAAACAGGAACAATCCCCACGCCATAGACGAACTTAAGGAAATACAAGAACAAAAATTCTTAGTATTAGGCAAGATGACCTTATGCGTATGAATGAAAAGTTCATATGTCAGGAATGTCTGAATGCAGATGGGCACCACTTTCAACACCACTTATAACCAGGTTAGTAGACATTATGGTTACTATCATAAGTAGCCCGGAAGTTTTAGAACGGAAAACCCCAGTGTAATAGACAGTGAGCGGAGCACGCGATCCCGCGGCTCGGCAATATAAGGAACGCTCTGTGTGTATGTAAATCACTTCAGTGTCTTTCTGCTGAAAAATCTAGGTCGGTCCTGGTGGTGTAGTGGTTACCATACTTGCCTCCTGCGCCCAAAACGCGGGTTCGAACCCGGCCAGGATCGATGGATTTTTTCGGGCGTAAAAATGCTAAGTATGGCTTCCTTCGGAAGGGAAGTAAAGCCGTGGGTCCCGTGTCGTACATTTACGGCACGAAAAAGAACCTCAAGCCTGAAAGATAGGCCTCTGAGCAAAATTTGTTGGCCGTTTCACGCCCTGAGTTGAATGGGACGCTGATGACCTGAGATGTTAAAGAGCGTCCATAAATAAATCAATCAAAAAAAAAATGAAAAATCTAGTGTAATTTTCACATTTAAACTGCGCAGCTTAGTTGTAGGTTTGAAACTAGGAGTGAGAAGGTACAGAGACATCTTCTAAGTTTTCAGAAAGCTTGTAGACACCGAAAGAATGCCCTTCAAATGTCCTGGAGGTAGGTTGTCATGGCGTTTTTATAATACTAATGACATTGCCAAAGAATTAAGTGAACAGAAAACGTTTCTTTTACCTAGTGTTGTGTGTGCAATAATCAGTTTACCAATGATTAGCTAATAATGAGAAGTGTACTGAAGGCACAACACAGAATATCAACGAAAGTTTACTAACAATAATTTGGAGCAGATGTCCTACAGAAGTTTTTGCTTCATGAAATGCGTTCATCTAAGTTTACTACTGGATACTTTCGACTACAAACTACGAACTACAGTAGTAGTAGTGGTAGTGGTAATAGTAGTGGTAGTGGTAGTGGTAGAAGTAGTATCTCATTGAATTCTAAAATTACACATTAATAGTAAAGATGAAGTTAAAGAAAAAAAAACTTAAAGAAGAGGAAAAGGTAGCTGATGGACATTTATATGGGGCAGGGGAATTTTAAAGAAAAGGAAAATATGTTTCCTATCTTCAATTTGAATTTTTTCCACTTTTAATTCATCCACTTTTCTTGTTTATTTGGTTTATTTACGGATGCTCTTTAACATCTCAGGTCATCAGCGTCCCATTCAAATCAGGGCGTGAAACGGCCGACAAATTTTGCTCAGAGACCTCTCTTTCAGGCTTGAGGTTATTTTTCGTGCCGTAAATGTACGACACGGAACTCACGGCTTTATTTCCCTTCCGAAGGAAGCCCCATGCTTAGGATTTTTACGCCCCGAAAAAAAATCCATCGATCTTGGGTTGAGGCAAGTATGGTTACCACTACACCACCAGGACCGACTGGCACTTTTCTAAATGTTCAAAAAATTGCTCCCCGCTATACAGAACATTTGCACACAGATTCTTACATGAATACTTAATATATTATAATTTGATCTTGTGTATGAAATACAATAATTCTTATATCATTTAACATTTTCCAATTATGAATAATTTGAAAAAAAAAAACTTTTTTGCATAAAATTTGTTTCCGTAAAACGATTAAAATTAAAACATGTTTTATAGCTAAATTTTAGTGGAATAAAAGCCCAAAGTTTGCGCCATTTATAATAATAAATTGTAATGCGTAGAGTATTTTTATAATACACTATATCTACAATAAATTGAGCAATAAAAAGATTTTTTGCAAAAATCTTTATAAATGTAAGAATTGCATTTTGTACGCACACAAGAATGTAAATTACTCACATAATCCAAACATTTCTAATCATCTGGATAAAAACTATTTTCATAGCATCGTCTTAATATAAGTAGCCCTTTAATGAGGAATTATCAGTTTATGGGTTAAAAGCGGAGAAACATATTTTTTATGGTTGGTATAATAATTTGGCATGGAACTGTACGTTTTTTGTTATATTTTTATCTAGTATTTTAAGACAAACGTGAAATAAATATTCTTTGAAAAATAGAGTAAATATAATGAGCTGAATAGTACTTTTCAATAAAAAATTATGAAAGTGAAATAGAAATTCCTAATTATTGCAATGGAAAACGTTTCAATGCTATTATTTATTCTGTTGCTATACTGAGACGTTTCCTGCTATGAAGTTCGATGCCGTTATACGTTTTAACAGAATGGTTGCTCTGCTCTTGCAGAGAATGAAATGTATTAAAGGTTAGTACTTGTTCGGGTGCATTGAATCCGGCCGATTCTTTGGTTGTGGCAAACAAAGCTAGCCATATTTACTGACAAAGAAAGGGATAGAGGCGTTGTAAATAACGAACGATCTTCCAGGCCTTTCTCTTGCTTCTTGAAGTAGAGGAAGTCCCTTTGTGAATGGCAGCCGCGCCCAGAAAACGCAAACAAAATATCAGCCTAATGCTCTCCACAACCCAAAAACTGCAAAGAGAGAGATGGGGGGAGGGTCAAACGAAAGTCTTCCACAAATCCCTCGTAAAATTATATGGACCTCTCCAAACTCGTGTTGCTTTTCTGCTTTTTCTTTTTCTCCAGTTTTTAACAATGGGTAGCAGTGGCAGGTTGCAGCTTTGTAAGAAAGCATATATATAATGTGAAGGTGTTTTCAGCTTATCCAAACAAGAATGGCGTTCAGCATTTGAAAAAAAATTTAAGAAGGATGAAATGTTGTACAGTTTCATAATGGTGATAATTAAATGTTTTTAATTTTAATATTTCAGTTCTCAGAATGTTCTAAGTGACCGTAACACCCATTCATATGACAGCTTTGAGATTGGGGAGAAATGCTGAAGTGCAGTTAACACGAGTACATAGGACCTTCCTGAATGTCATTTAATGTAAAGGACCCGCAATGCTTAACTCTACCAAAGTCATCCCAAGGGATGCAGACAAGCACAAATTTCAATTAACCCCCAGTGAAAGCCTTCACCGATGGAATGGAGTGAAATATCACGTCTATCTGGACAATGCATTTCTTGGAGCGAACTTGGTAGGTGCACTGAGGCGTTTAACTTGTTCCGAGATAGACGTTCCTTCATTGTAGCTTTGCTGACCGGGGCCGGAGCAAAAGCACGCTATGCGACGTAGCAACGACCGGTTTAACTGCCACCTGTCGAAAACACTCAGGGTGATGTATAATGTGCCAAATCATTTGAAATATTCTCTTCATTAGATTTCCTGGCAAATTGTAAACCTCTTACTTCTAAATATGAATGTATCACTCCGCGGTGCACGGCTCCAATAATTGGCGGCTCCAATAATTGGTTAAGTACATTATTAGTGCTACAAACAGCTGATGCAACGTATTTAATTGCTGGTTCTGGTTACTATTTGCAAATCTTAGTACAAACATTTCACATGATAATCTTCTCACCACTTTTCAACAAATTTTGTTGAAGGTTTACAGTACTAACAGGACAAGTACATGAAACCACGATGGCGCCCCTTTGAATTGAAACTTAACTGCACTGAACATGTGCGTAAATGACTAACAATTAAAGTGTATAATGAGGTATTCATAACGACTGGCACGAGATCTCTCAATTATTACAATATTCACTAACATGGTTTTATCAATGAAAACTACCTCGTATTAAAGTTTAAACTGTAATTTCCTTTAGAGACTACTGTGCGTAACATCAGGGATGTAAGTCGTCCTGGAGCCAATGAGAACAGAAATGCACTACATGATTAAATTTACGTTAGATAGAAGCAACAGCGAACCGATTTTTAGGCGGACATTTGCAGCATTTTCAAAGCAGGGAATAATTTCAAAGCTCCAAACATGAATTTTAATCAAGTTTAAAGGTTACCTGCCAAAATTTAACGTCAATTTAGAACAGTTTAATAATATTGCATTACTGTACATTGTAATACTTTAAAAAAGAAGTGGAAATCAGTTTAGAGCATTATTTGGAAGAAAATTTAGTTTGTATATTATTTATTATTTTTTCAAATGTTTTATTTATTGTCTCTTTGACTGCATTGGCCTTCTCGTGACCTCTGTAAATTGTGAACTGAATAGTGTAGGGATGAATGATATTAATTAATGATGGCGCAAATGAACTCGAAATCCATTGCGATTTTAAACCTATCTGACATTTACCTCCTCAGTTTGACCACTCGGGACCACTAGTCGCAAACGCCACTAGATCACGGAAAGGAACAATTATTGAATTGTGACCGAGATCTTAAGGCGGGGACTCGTGAGCGAGAGGTCTGAGGTTCGATTCCCACCAGGACCTTCCTCCCTTACTGAGTATCGGCAAGGTACCCTAAACTTAGGCCTGGAACTATTTTTTTAAAAAAGAAAATCTTTTATCTTTTCTTAAACCCATTTTATCTTTTCACCTTATGTGTCATCATCAGTGTGGTGCCTCGGAGTTAAAATCTTTTTTTTTTTTTTTTAATTTGTTTTATTTACGGACGCTCTTTAACATCTCAGACCATCAGCGTCCCATTCAAATCAGGCGTGAAACGGCCGACAAATTTTGCTCAGAGGCCTCTTTTTTTCAGGCTTGAGGTTCTTTATCGTGCCGTAAATGTACGACACGGGACCCGCGGCTTTACTTCCCTTCCGAAGAAAGTCATACTTAGGATTTTTACGCCAGAAAAAAAGCCATCCGTCCTGACCGGTATCGAACCCGCGAATTTGAGCTCAGGAGCAAGCATGGTTACCACTTTGACCGACAGGTTAAACCGGGCGTTAAACACTATTCAAATAAAAAAGCTAAATAAGCACCCTACTGTGCCCATTGATTTGAGAAGGAGACAAGCCTATAAGCATATGAGTTGCAAAGTTGATATTCCAAAGTATGGAAGATGATATCCACGAATGAATAAGATCTGTTCACTATCGTGTTACGTATAATGTTTAACCATGAGCAGCACTTAAACCAAAGTAATATTAGCCTTTAATTTTAAAGAAATATGTTCATTTATCGCTTCTTAAGCGAGGGTCCATGTTATTAATAACAGTAATGTTGGTTGTTAAGGAGATATAACCACATTATATAGCGTACGGACATTTTCAGTTGGCACTTTTGATGTTTTTGCTCCTAAAAGTCGGCTCTGATGGCTGTAGTTCTCAATAAATCCAATAGATGGAGCTTGATTGCAGTAGCTAAATTGTGTTTAGTAATGAAATGTAAATGTGGAAATTACGGGCTCGTTAATTAAAACCTTAACCGTAATGGAAATAAACTTTTTATTTTTAAAATATATTTAAAATCCCCGTATCTGACAGATATAAAAGATGATTATGCAGAACAACATTAATTAAGGTGGATTATTCTCTTTTTTTTAATCTGATTTCGGTTTTTATTGTTTGTTGGTAGTTTTCTGAATAAACAATCAGTATTTTAAAAATTACTTTATTAACTTATTTTTTCTCATAAATACCTGCTTTATGTTTAGAGGAGAAAGTATATCAAGTATTTTCATATAAGAATATTAGATTAAAGATCTGGGGAACGTAGAGCGTAGTTTTAAAATTAACGTAAACGACATCTCTGAAAAGTGTACATTATGTTTTCCACGATTTACAGTAGCTTTGCCTTATGATTCTCATTGCTTGGTTATCAAGTAGGATGTGGAGAGAGGAATATCGTAAAGAGATGTGTGGGGTATTCTGCAAAATTATTATTTATAATAAACAACTATGCAAGACCAAATTTTGCTGCACAGATCCACTTCCGTTTGTTAATTTTTGTGTATTAATTTCTTAGCAGTATTTTATCACAAATGAACAGCCTCACATAATCTGAAATAATAACCAAGAAGGGATCGGGCGATGTATTTCAGTAATAATATTAATTATTAATATTTGGTGGAACTTTTTCAGTGCTTTTAAAAGTTTCCAAAAGTGAAATAGAAGAAAGTGAAGTTAGAAAGCAAATAATGACGTGCAGCTTATGTAGTTGTTAAGCAACAACGGAGTTTCTTTTATTTGAGCATTTAGAATGCGTAATGTATTTAGAATGTAACGTGAAATAAAGGAAAAATCGTAAGAACTATATTTCTCGTCCTTTGATGGATTTTAAAAACTGGAAGCAGGAAATTGATGAGATAACGGGATCGAAGTTTGTTAAGAAATCGTGCTTCTGACAATATTGTAAGGCATTAATCGCTCAGGCAATTTTGTTTCTAAAAGTAAAGATGTCAAGACACTTAAAATTGCAAACGAATAATAAAACCGTCGGAAAAGAAGCCATTAGCCCCACCTAAGAAATACCTCGTTTACACAGCTCGGGATATATGAAAAACTTATAGTGTAAAAACCGCATGCCTTTAGTCCTATAACTAGCCTTCCTTTATACATATTTTATATTACCGTTTCCCATTTTATTCCGTTGTATACTGAATGTGGCTAACTGCCAACATGATTCCTAGAAACTACACTTGCTTGTTTCACGTTAGGACTGTTATATCCGCCTGTATTTATTGAAGTTACACTACTACTTCTCATAGAATTGGGCTCGGTTTTTTCCGCTGCTTTCCGCTGCTAAAGGAGGCGTAACTGGTGCATCAGGCATGTACTCTCTGTAAGGTTTAGTTAAATTCGGCGAGTTCTCTCTGAAAACTGGCCAAACTTTGCTGAAAGATTTGCACTCTGGTTCGCTTTTGATCTTGAGTCAGCAGTTGCGGCATCCATTTTACCGCTAATTTTTTCAATCATAATTTTTCCCTCAAATTGTGAAATACCCAAAACTTCAGCAATTTCGGGCAACTTTAATGTGATACTCCATAATCATTTCGTACGCCTCATCGATCATTTCTGATATGAATGATTTTGGTCGTCCGGTGCACGGTACATTTGGATAGGATTGAAAATTATGGCGTAGAGTCCCCTGGAGTGTTTGTCAATTTCTGTTGCATTCATATCCTTCTTTACCGAGTACTTAATAACCGCACGATGTTCGATATTTGTCATTTTCCCGCATACACGTCTCACTGCAACAAACAGCTATAGCTACTACGATTCTTGACCAATCCATGTATTATTGCAGAAATGTTTCTATGAAAGATGGCTGGTTTTGATAACAAAACTGCTTCGGAACTGCTGCTGCAATCTGTGGGTCATTCTGATTGCTTTTTTAATAACTCTAGTGCTGTCTAGGAATTACCGCAAAATAATAATCCATCTTTCGCAATTTCATGCAAATAAACATATTTATAGTGTCGACCTAGAGCTCAAATGAACAGTGAACTGAGAACATAAATAGCAGAACTTAATTTTGGGATAATATACTTAACATGTATATTTTGTTTTCTATCTCTTTTTTCGCATATATCAACTTGGAGATCTAGAAGCTTGATATCTATGGGGTGATCTAATAGTTGTATTTTATTCCTACATGGAATCTGGTGAGTTATGTGCTGTAAATGTTATGATCTTTGTTTCATTATTATTATTATTATTATTATTATTATTATTATTATTATTATTATTATTTACTTTGTTAGTTTTAAATCAATCCTGCATAAACTTGAGTCCTTAATTTAGTTTTGGGGTTAAATCAAACCTGTTTGCTGGAATTTATTTCACTGGGCTCATCCGCAAGGGGAACAGTTGCTGTTATATTTTGTTACTGCTAACGTAATAAACGTTACGTACTTAATGTCTTTAATGTAAACTGAAAAAAGCAATGAACCCGGAATTGATCCATGTGATTCCATGTTTAATAAGCCCCTATTATTTATTATTATTTCATTAATTCTTTTTGTAAACCAGAATTATGAAGTTAATTGTTAAATATGCTTAATAAAAAGCTATATTAGAACACTAGTTGCATAAAATTAACATAATTAACATGTATGTCTGATAAATTGCTGTCTTCAACCGGATATTTTGTTATGATAATATTAATGTAACAATTTTATATATTAGAGTCGTTCAAATATTAACCTTATTTTTAAAAAAAATTAATGTATTGTTACCATGTACAATTACAAAAAAAATTATATTACTTTTCTGCATAATTTCCTTTAACAGAATGCATTTTCTTCACCAGAGGGTAGTTTCTTATTGCCTCATCAAAGAAAGAACGACCAACTACTCACAAAGTGTTCCTCCTTTGCGTCGTCACTGAATATTTTCCCTCTCAATATCTCCTTCATTGGCCCATACATGTGGTAATCACGTGTGAGGAGGGTGTTCTACAGGTATCTAGTGAACTTTCCTTAATTATCTTTTGTTGCGATGGGCGGCTCTAATGTCGTCAAACAGTTTGTCGTAATACGTCACATTTACAGTTCTTAATTCGTGAAAGAAATCGATGAGCAACCGCCTTTAAAGTCTCAAAACACGATCCGTCTGACAGGCGAGATTTAGCCTTGACCGGAGTACCTTCCCCACTCCATACTCGCTCTATTGTTATCGGGAATTCAGTGATTGCCCATGTCTCATCACAGGCCACAATGGGGATTTCAAACTACTCACCTTCTTCCTTAAACCGTCCGGAAGCCTCTGACTGATGTCCTTTGAAACATTTTTCTGTTCATTAGTGAGAAGCCATCATTACCCATCTCGCTGACACTTTCCGATCTCCTAGTTCTTCAGAAAGAACGGTGTGTGCACTTCCACAACTTATGCCCACCTCTGAAGCAACTTTGAGCATATTTAGCCGTGATCACCTTGTTCGTGGACGACGTGGACGGCTTTCATTTATTCTGTATCACGACCGCAGAGGAACTTCTTGTGCTAGTCCAAACTGTGCCCGAAGTCTGAGTCTCTCAGTCGGTTGCACTCTTTCTTGGATTAGTAAATGGACGATGATCCGCTGCGCAACGGACGATGCAACCTCTTGCTCAGACATGGAGCTAATGGCGATGGAAGTACCAATGCGTAAATATCCGTTGGATCGCTCTCCTCTACAAGTTACTACCTAACTACCCATTTTGACCTGCCCCTCTTGTCATTCTTTCCTAGGCCAGAGTACAAAAATCCGGTTTAAATACGAATGACCCTGGTATTTGAAAACAGAATCGATCATTCATCTTCATTGTCGGTTCTGTGGTCTAGTGGTAACCATACTTGGCCTCGTAGACCCAAAATCGCAGTTTCAATCCCGGCCAGGGTCTTCGAGCCTAAAAATGCAAAGTATCGCTCTCTTAAGAAGGGATGTAAAGCCGTGGGTCCCGTGTCGTAGGATTACAGCATGCAAAAGAACCTCAAGCCTGAACGAAGAGACTTCTGAGCAAAGGTTACCGGTCGTTTCAAGCCCTGAATTGAACGGGACACTGATGACCTGTGTTGTTAATGAGCGTCCGTAAATAAACAAATCAAAGTTCATCTTCATTGCAGGGTAAGTAATTACAGAGTTAATAAGTATTCTCTCAGACCTTCTAAGTGTGTTATGTTAATAACTATTTAATACTAGCCAAATGAATTAGTAAAATTTGATACTACTAACCTATTCTAAATAAAGGCTAACACTAAAAGCTTCTGAAAGTTTTTAATTTTATTTAATTGCTCCTGCAGTTAATAAGTCTGTTATATTATGACAAGAATCATAAGGTTTTCTCAATATTAATGACAATGCAGTCTTTTCAGCTTGGGCTAAATTTTCTTTGGTAAATCCATCATCGCTAAGAACAATAGCAATTTACATATAAACTAAATAATTTTAATCGATAAAAGATGCCATAAATATAATAAAAGAAAGTATTGATTACAGAGTAATTCCTTACAAAATAAGCATTAATGTTCAAGTTATTTTACTAATGCAATTTTATAATTCTGGTACCCAAAAATACCGTTATAATGTACTATTACATGATGAATTTATCTAGACTCTTATTTTTTTAATACGATAAACCGTTAAATATTTTCAGTTTTATTTCGTAAAAACTTAATTTTTCCGTTGTAATTTAATGATTAACACGTCAACAGCTTTGGCTCAATCACAAAATATTCCACCAACATGCATTTTATTATTCAACGCTGTCAGAACTTAATTTTTAATTTAATTGCTGCATTTTCTGTTTAAATCCCTTTACTAAAGCCAAATTTATCTTTTGTCAAAATGATTATAGAGTTTGCTGAGCATTTCTTTTTACAAAGTTTGAAAATATTTGTTAACATAAGTCATTATGGATAATATTTACGCAAAAATGTCATATTGAATTCTACGGCAGTTTGATCAACAGTGGCGGGTCTGTAGTGATGAATTCGCGCTCGATATGCTTTCATTTGTCTACTCCAGCGTTGCCCAAATATTGCCAGATGAATGGAGGACGAAATCATCTCTTTCCACTTAAAGTGAAAGAATAACGCATTAATGTTTAGAAAAGCCTAGCGTGATTACTTCGTTACAGTGGCAGATTAATGTAATTCTTGCTTTATGAAAATAAAATAAAAGTTCACATCTAAAACTTTCACTTACAGTCTATAGTTTTCAATCTATTTATGTTTCTGAACATTTTTTCTGTGACATGGTTTCTTTTTAACTAGTTCGTCAATATGTGTACCGTTACGGGTGGCCGAGGTCGTAAAGGGGCGGACTCGTAAGCGGGAGGTCTGAATTCGAATCCCCTCAGGACCGTCCTCCCTGATTAAGGTTTTTTCCAGGTTTTCCTCAGTCCTCATAAGTAGTAAATACCTGGGAGGTACCCTAAACTTAGGCCTGAAACGTTTCCTTCCTTAAAAAAATCCTTTCACAATATATCATTTCATTTCATGTATCATATGTTCACCGCCTGTGGTGCCATAGTAGTAAAAACGGGCGGTAAACACCATTAAAAAAAGCAATATGTGCATTGAAAGAAGCAGTGTGGAATGTTAGGAGATAAACCAAATGCTTGTCACCTACTCATTTTTTAAAACGTATGCTCGTAAATGTACATGGATTTAGCTATGATGCAAGCAAATGTACATAAAAAGTTTAATTACCAAATATATAAATAATTGTAATAATATGGAACTCTAAGGCAATTAATTTCATTTGTAATGCGTGTGAAACCACACCGCTTGGAAAATGTGTACTGAATTTAAAGGTCCGCTAAGAATTAGAAAAATTTGTCCATTGCATTTGAATCTTCGAAATGCAATTTGAAATTGCCACGTGGTTCTAGTTCTTTTATACCGATTATGTAATTTTCTACAAAAATATAAATTTAATTTATTTAATTTCAATTGTTTAGTTTTTTCGTGCTTACTTGGTTCTTCATGAAGAAAACAATTTTATAATTTGTTTGAAAGAAAAGTCTCAATATTGCATTCCTACTGACCACCTGACATAACAATAATAGGCGGCTTTTGAATACTCCAACTCAATCTTTCTAACAGCTCTTTAAATTGTCATTGTCAAAGTCTACTTGACCTAATAATATTTACAGACGACTGGCATTTAAAAAGTTTTGCAACCAGCCTATCTATTGTTGGAAAATAATGTCTACAAAAGTAAGCAATACAGCTGGCAACAATGAACCTTAAGCTATCAAAATATGCATAAACGCAAGTTTGCATAGTCACTGTCGTGCAGTCGTTGAGTTCAGTCCTGCGTCAATAGATGGTGAAAAATCATGAATATTTCTAAAGAAAACTTTACATTCTTTTACATACGCTGTAAGCAGGTGAAAGAGCGAGAAAATATACGAGTACTTGGTAGCTATTCATGGTGATCAAGTATTCATTTGATATCTTTGCAAGATGAATTTGATCATTTGAAGACGAGCGAGAGACTTTGAAAGACAACCCTCGCTCTGACCGGCCTCGGGAAGCTGTGAACAAGAAAACCATTCAAAGAGTGAGAAACTTTGCGGAGGAAAATCAACATATTATTGGTGAAATGGAAGTGGGTATCAGTGTTGGCAGCATTGACAGTATATTCCATGAATATTTAAAGCTGCGACAAATGTGTGCAAAAAGAAGAAGAGGAGAAAGGAACGTGCAAAGAAACTGCTGAATACTTTGCCACCAAATGGTCCTAAACGTTTGACAGATGTAAATACACTGGTGATGAAAGTTGGTTTTATTACTATACCACCCCAAATAAAGCTCAGAACTGCGTGTGTGTAAATAAAGATAAGTTCTTCGACAAGATTTTAGTTCTCGGAATGTTCACTTTTTTTTTTTTTTTTTTTTTTTTTTCAATTGTGAAAGTCCATTTGTGGTTGGCTGTATGTCAGAATGAATGACAATGAAGGGAAAATACTATGACACTTATATTTTGGACCCTTTATTGGGAGAGCTGATGGGGCGACGTCCAAAGACAGGAATTTTAAGACTGTGTCCTTTACACGACAATGCGTTCCTCACAGAATAGCTACAAATTTGAGAAAACTGTAAATTGCCAAAGTCCAAGTGCTTGACCACCCTACAGCCCTGACCTTGCGACTTCCGGTTTTTCCTTGAGTGAACGCTTGCATTGCTGAAAAACGTTTTAAGCGAGTGCAGAACTTTGTTCAAGCTATAAATTCAATATCTGCTGATAATATTTCAATTTGAGTAATATAGTGCTTTTGACAAGCGGTTGCACCGTCTACATCTGTGTGTAGAGACAGATGGAAAGTACTTTGAAGGATTGTGACGATAAGTTTTCGAATTCAATCCTTAGCTTGGACCTTAAGGTGATGTTTGCAAAACGTTTGGCATACTCTCTGTACTTCAACAACAGAGATATTATTAAAAGTTAATGATCTAACCCCTTCTGCAAAATTTTCCTCAGCCTGTCGATGAAACCATTTTCTCGCCTTATCATAAAGGAGTTCCATTGTTCACAACACTTGCTAGTTGATCCAATGTGTTTGCAACATTGTGAACAGTTATGAAAACGTCTTCTCTAGAGGTTTTAGCTCAAAGAGAAGCTATATCTAGAAATTCTGTGTGATGTTTCGTCCAAGACGATCGCATTTCCGGTCTTTTACTTTATTACGCTAAAAACGTACAGATTTAGACATATCTACACTTCCTTAGCGACTAACATGAAGCTTTCTATGATAAATTCGCCTTAACTAAATGGTTTCATATTTTTCCAAGAATTAACACAGTTCTATAAGAAAGATTTGTCTTAAACATTAGGAGCATAATAAGTTGGTGCTTTTAGTGATATACCTTCACTTGAAAAAAAATATAGATTAATAATAAAAGAGTTTTAAATAGTCTAATGCACACACTACCATCTGATATACCTAAAGTAATATATCTGCCTAAGTCATTATGGTGATATCTATCAAAATGCCCTTCAAATTTACAACAGGAGACACTTGATAAATATTTGCAAATAATGCACTTAATCTTATCACTAAATTGGTCTCGCTCATGTGTTTATCATCGGTGGTTCTTGCAAAGTGTAATTTTCACTTCTTGATACTAAATAACCCCTCTTTTGTTCAACCAATGCTTCTTTTCTGTTAACGAAAATCTGTATTAAATCGAAATATTACATTTAATTTTTTTTCAATATAATTGATCATTTCTCTTTTTTCGTTCTAATTTTTATCACTAACTTTGATATTTTACGGTTTGATGGATATGTCATATTGAATGAATCGTTAATGATAGATGGGGAAACTAAAAATTACTGCATACGAACATGCTATCATCAATAAAATATTGACGCATCTCTGGTTCTTTTCAGTTAACTTGGCACGAGGTTGGGCACAGGGCTAAATTGAAATTCTAAAACTGAAAATGCAGGAGAAACAGAAAATTAATAAATAATGGTTATGGGGATTAGTTGAATCCATTACATTCTTTAATTCCTTAAGAGCATTTTAATACATTTACCAAAAATTGCCTTTCGTAAACGACGCTAAGAAGGCCAAGGAGATATGGAGCCACATGTCCTACCCTACCACTTCTCCTGACAAAAAGATACGCTTACCTTGTCGAACCTGTAAACATGCAGCTATGCGCAAGCGCAGAGCTTATTTCACCCTCACATTCAAACACGCAATAATAGCGTGGAACCAATGCCAACCGCTTCTTGTTCGGGATTTCAATATAACTTTTTGCTAGTATTTATTACTATATTATTACTACATTATTACTGCATTATTAAGTCCCCCACATGCCACAATATAGATAAATTACTTTACCCAGTCAATAACCAATTTCCCCGTAACCATTTGTAACATCCGCTTTAAAGTATGAGGCTCAAAAATGAAAAGTTAACATAAACTTCTTGAGTTTTGATGATAAAAGCGAGAAGAGTATTTCGAGGAAATAAACTCTAATACAAGAGTTGTAATAAGGGAAATAGTTCTGATTTGGCAAAAGGTTTGCATAGTATTTACATTTTGTTATGAAACGAACCAAAAAAGTGTTTGCAGTGTTACAGTTGTCAAATGTCAACAAACTGCTCCTCTCATAGCTATTATAATTGTGCTAATAAAACTTATTGCTCCAGTTGTGAGCCGTATAAATATTTGCTTTTCTCTGGCCTTTGCAAGTGTTATTGTTTTAATGATACTAATTTAATATGACTGAAGCCTCACGGTATACACAACCCCGCAAATGCTAACCGAAGCCCTGAGAAATGTTACTTTCAGAGCCTTTAAGAACTAAAACTGTTGCTTTTTATTCCGAAAGGTAAATTGGCTGTACGAATGCATAGAGTGGCTTTAGTTCACTCCGAATGGAGTGAAAAATATTTCTTTCTCCCTACTGGTGGAACAATATGCAAATTTCATTTAGGTTAAATTCAGTTATGAGGGAAGCTTTCGGACCTTCCTGCGACAGTCTACGAAAACTTCTGGGGTAGATAAGCATGAGGTAAAGAGGCTAAAGTACATATAAGGTAGGGAAAACCCATGCGCGTCTCAAGCTGAAAGTTCGCCTCTCTACCCTATGTAAGCAAGGAGGAGCTTATTAAATTTGTTATGAAAACAATGCCGTTCCACAAAAATTACACCAAAATGTATATGTATATCTTAGGAACTTACAAAAGTCATAATATGATTTTGAACACTTGTCTGTTAGCTCCTCCTTAGCAAAATATACTCAAAATCAACTTAAGGGAGTTGTTTTAATTTGGCGTTGCAGCTATTGGTTACAGTATTTCAGTACATTATTTAGAATTTTCCCTACATTTGCATTAAAGCTTATTAAATATAATGTGAAAGTATATGTAAGGATCGTTACCTCCAGATTAAACATTTTAGGTAATAATTTAGTGAAAAACAAACTGGATTTAGAACTGGCAGATCATGTATGGGTAATGTTTTTGTAATAAAACGAATATATTAAAAAAAAACGAAGAGATTTAACTTAAACACATATGGCATTTGCTGACATAGAAAAAGCCTTTGGTAGAGTAGACCGCTTATTGTTATAGAAAATATATCAAACAGGATACCTTATACTTATAATAATGTCATAAAAAGCTTATATATGAACAAAAATGATAATAAATGTAAATAGGAAGTCAACAGAAGAAATAAAAACAAATTGGGTTCTAAAACAAGGATATAGCCTCTCTGCAATATATATTGCTCAAAAAATCTGAGGAACACATGTTTAAATCAAAGCCCCAAATCAAAAACTGCTACAAGGTTCATTTTTAACAGTCGGATCAGATGTTATGAATAAATTAGTGAAGTTTCAAGAACTATTGAAACCAAAGTGAGTGCTTTTTGACTTATTTTCTTGAAAACAGGTTTTAACAGCAATCCGTGGTAGGAAATTGTTATTTTGTGTTCTCTGAGGCTAATACAGAATAATGAGACATCTGAACGAAACATCAGTCGCACAAGTAGTTGCGTGGATTGAAGATAACCATTCCGTTCGCTTTGTCTCCAAGATACTTCATGTCAGCCCTCCTTCTGTCATTTACAGGGTTTAGAGGCGATATGTAGAGACAGGTGGATATAAGAGGCGGCCCGGACATGGGCGTAAGAAGAAGATAACAGAGGTACAGAATAGACATCTTGCAGACGCAAATCTATAGCCAGAAATCTACAAAATGGTGCACAAACAACTGGTGTGGTACTTTCTGATCGAACAGACTGCGAAATGGAGGGTTGATATCCCCTTTCAAGCCCCTCGTGTGACACGTCAGCACAAGGAAGCCGGCTGAGATTTGCTCAGAATCATCTTAACTGGCAACTCCACCAATCGAAGACTGTTCTCTTCACAGACGAGTCAAGATTTCGTTCGAGGGTTGTGATGGTCGTACACGTGTATGGAGACGTTCTGGTGAACCTCTTGCTGCAGCCAGCATTATTGAACATGACAGATTTAGAGGCGGTTTGATTATGGTTTGGGCTGGCATCACTATTGAGTCTCGAACAGAGCTTGTTGTTGCCCAACTGTGCATGAATGCTGATGTTTACATTAATGACATTATCCTTTAACATGTCGCACCCTTTGCTTATGGTATGGAAGCTAATTTTCTTCTAATGCATGATAATGCTAAATCTCATACAGCTCGGAATTCCAAAGATGTCCTGCAAAAATGGTAGATTCGGGTAATAGACTGGCCTACATGCAGTTCTAACCTCAATCCGATTGAGCATCTGTGGGATACGCTGGAGGAACTGGTTCGCGAGCGTCCTGCTGTGTAACAGAGCCTGGGAGAACTCGTTAGGTGCTAAGTGTTAAAATAATCATAGAAATGTCGATTACTAAACAATGTAATCTTGTATTTCCATTTTGTTTTCTGTATCAATCAATAATTTGTTCGTATTTCTAATCCCGTGAAATACAAGTTTGTTAGAATGCCTAATCTTACTGCACACAATTCTTCAATCTATAATTATAAATTGTCAAAAATTAAATTGTATCAATATTTATTTTGGGACTCTGATTTAAATATGTATTCCTCTAATTTTTTGACCAGTGTGTACGCTACATTCTTAACAAATAGAAAATATTGTATTTAAAGAAATGAGTTAGGACAGAATAGATCAGTAAATATTTTGCCCTTTCCAATGATATAGTATTAATTTTTGACAAGAAAGACTACAAAAGCAATAGGCCAACTAAATACAATAAATAAAAAATACAATATGACAATTTCAAAGGCCAAAACAAAAGTAGTAGCGTTCCGAGGTAAATACCCAATAACAAAAAGTGTGATAGAAGAAAAAATAACAGAACAAGTATCACACTTTCAATATTTAGGTTGTGATATCACATATGAAGTTCAAAATATCAATATAAAAATACAGAAGTACTAAGCTGTGTGTGGAACAATTAGAAATACTTTGAAAAACAAAGTGAGAAAAAACAATACACAATTATGATTCTACACAGCCATGATCTTACTGTTTATTTTTTATGGAAGTGATACTTGGACTCGGAAAAAAAAAGGGAGAGATGACATTTAAGCAGCAGATCTGTCAAAGATTGCACAAAAGAGAATAATTTAAGAAAATAATTAGAAGCGCAACCAAATTTACAGCGATTAGGAAAGTATAGACAAGAAGGGATAAAATACTTAAAATGAATAATATATATATAATTATATATATAATATAATTCGAAAGGAATAAAATCAATTGGAAGACAAAAAATAAAGATAGAAACAAAATGTGAAATCGGAGCATACACGACATAATCGTGATGGAAGAAGAAGCAGAAAAAGAAGATTCATTATGCTTAAAAGCAAAGCAGTTCTCAGCTAAAATATTTAGTGTGGTAGAATTTTGTTTTTATTTTTATTAAAATAATTAATTAGGCCAAGGTTGTAATTATAGCTTTTTCTAATCTATTTTCTTTCTTAGATACTAATTACAAATACAAGATTAGACTCTTGTTTTGTATTAATTTTATTTATAAAATTTAAGGCATTTCTCATAGCAATGCTAATGCTACCATAATTCTTAAACAGGTTTGTGTCGTTTCTGTGAGAATTGTGTTTTCTAACCATTAAATAAAATCTCATTTTGAAATAAACTAACAAACGTTTATACACGAATCACTAGAGTCATAATTCTGATTGTGGGTTGGTTTCAAATACTGAGAAAGTGATCTGGTTCATAGACTTATCTTGAATATTGTTAAAGTGGGGAAAATTATTTTTCAATCTCAGTAAAACAAATAAATGCACAATATTGTCCTGAGTAAGCTGAGAAGTTAATGAATATTCAAATCCTTTTTCTTTCAGAAAAGTTGGTGAAGATAGATAAAAAAATGGACTACATCCTGAATTAAGCTAAATAAATGTATAATAGGTACTATAAAAATATCGATAGCAAGAACAAGTATAAAAAGTTAAAAATAAGTAAGAAAATCCAAATTAGGCCTTATTAATTAATAAAATGAAATAAGCTATGATATTACTGTGTGGTATTGGGGGACAAAATTAGAATTCTTGCAATCTATAAGTATCGCAAAAGAAAAACCCCAATTTTAGAATTATTATTATTGTTATTATTATTAGTAAATCACAAAAATTAATGGTACACTATTAATGAAATATATGAACACTGATAGACAACGCTATACTATGTGTGGGTATTTTTAAACATGTCTATGAATGAGCCCTTGATATCACTTTTACATGCATTAAAATAGAAAAAATAACAAAGTTTCCAATTACATTCTGCATTTAAGATGATGATGTTCATATGTTTCAGTAAAACAAAAATATGTTACAGTACAAAAACAATTACAACATACTAAGCAAATATACACAATCAACCATAAACAATCCAAAGTTACGTCGATTTTCATTGCCTTTGAAATATAATTGAAATTTTATTGTATTAAGAACAAGTAACGCAAACGTTTTTTGAAGGTTATTACAGATCGCCCTTACATACAAATATAATTCTCAAACACATATTTGATTAATATTTGACATTTTGTATCTTCATGATGGTTTTGCAAAATATAAATTTCACGCATTGTTATAAATAAGCTTTATTGAATTAATTTGCCCTTTTATTTTAAAATAATATAAGGAAAATTAAACCCAAGAGCACTTTTTAAATTTCGGTTTTCATGTATACTCCATCACCTAATGATGCGCTTTCCCTAATTTTCAAAAACTATTTTTCTTATTTTATTTAAGAGTTTTGTTGTGATAGAACAAAAATTAGTGTCGCTAGAGATTTTTAAATTTTGAGTTTCAGGTAAATCCGCACTCCTAATGACCCGATTTCCCTAATTTTCATAAATTTATTTTTGTTTTGTTTAAATGGATGTACTGAGTTTCGTTGCGATATATATATATTAATGTCGCTAGAGCTGTTTTTAAATTTTGTGTTTCAGGAAATCTCTCCCTTATAATAATCTGAATTCGCTAATATTCAGAAAATATTTTGCTTACTTTATTTCAATGGCATATGCAGAGCTACCTTTAAAATTTTTCAAATTGCGGGCACTGAGCGATTTTTAAATTTCGCTTTAGCCTGCAGTGTTTAAATTTCGATTTCCTAATGGCTCGATTTCCCTTATTTTCACAAACTATTTTTATTGATTGATTGATTTTATTCATTTATTTTAATTGCACATGCCGAGAATCGTTCATAGAAAACAAAAACCGCTACCGCTAGAGCGTTAACAGACAAACATACACACATGCATATATACATTGTGATTTTCGGTGCCTCATACTTAGGACTGATGGAGATTTGAAGATTTTTTAATATATTTTCATGGGTACAATCGCAATAACTACATCCCTTCTGAATTCGCCAAAATTAATTATATTAAAAGATGGTACATAAAAACAGTTCATGCGCATGAGATTCGAACCACGTATATTTTACAGACAGCCCTTTAACAGTATCGGACAGTGGCGTAACTCAGAACTCATACGCCTCCCCCCCCCAGAAAAATATTTGGCCTCTCTTTTCATGTCTGCTCACGCTAAAAGGTGTTTATTGCTGTGTTAACAATGCATATTTCTCACTCCGAACACCAAATTTAATAATAATAATAATAATAGTAATAATAATAATAATAATAATAATAGAAATAATAATAACTTTAACAATGGGCCTACCTCCCACTTTTTCAAATCGCCGTTGCTTCGTCAACAGGAAAACAGTGGTGACTTTCATGCCGTTAGTTTAGTAACGAACTCGTTCTTATCTGCGACATTGTACTAGGCAGGAAGTCTTCATTTGTTTTAGCTACCGAATGAGCGCTCGGCCTTTGCTGTAGTGACAAGTTAAGTGAGGGAAAGTTGTAGAACTCTGCACAGATCAGGAACAATGGTGGCAATAGCAAGGTTTTCAACAAATAAAAATTCGGCCAGTTCTTTTGACGACGTAATTTTTAAAAAACAATATTCTGAGCTAGGAACAAAGGCGAGAGTGGAAGTAGTAAGTATGAGAAATGAGAAAAAGAAAGAGAGGGAAGGATGAATGAGAATACACGCAAGGAATATTTTTTTATATTTATAACTCCTTAACGGGAAGGCCATCTTTCACTCCAAACGACATTGCAACTTTCATATTTTCTTGCAAAAACACAAGAGCTATGCCAAGCACTTTCCTGATGAACGAGGAGGATAAGCTAACGTCTGCAAGATTAGTGCAAGTCATTCATGCGCTGTGATATAAAAAAGTCAATGAAAGCTAAACGCAGCATTCAAAAACTTAAACACTTCCAGTTTGGTAGAGTGCGGCAAAAAAGTATAAACCCTACATGTCGTGTCCTTTATGTAAGTTAAATAAAAATGTCTGGGAAGGGTTTTGTTATCTCTCTCTAGGTCAGCACATTTATTCCAATGTCATTATCCTATCCGTGAAGTGCCCTTCCCCCGGAAGGTGTTGTCGGTTTGATTTATTTACGGATGCTCTTTAACATCTCAGGTCATACAGCCACGGGTGGCCCTGGTCGTTAAGACACGGACTCGTTTGGAAGGTCTAGGGTTTGATTCCTTCCAGAACCGTCCTCTCTGAGTTCCCCCCCCCCCAGGTTTTCCTCAGTCCTCAAAAATGACAAATGGGAGGGAGACACCCTAAACTTAGTGTGGAACGATTTCGTTCTTTAAAATACAGCCTTTCCCAATTTATAATTTCATCTCGTGTATCATCAATTTCCACCTCCTCTGGTGTCTCAGTTGTTAAAACGGGTGTGAAACACTGCTTAAAAATCATTCCATTTGCCGCTATTATAACTGCCTCTTCCTGCAATAGGCTTTATTGGTCCATTGGTTGACAACACTTAAATGATCCACCTTGTATATTTACGCATTGTTTTAAACAGTGTACTCAGTCCGGATTGTTTCTTGAGTTTTCCGCACAACAATAAACACATTTTTGGCTAATGTTCTTGCTTAAAGAATCATTCCCCCCCCAATTCGATGCTCAGTGTCCCAATTTATACGTCTGTTATCAGCTTTAGTATTGTAGTAAGTATTTAATGTAAAGGGTTTAAAGGATAAAAAGAATTTCGAAAACTTCACTGTTTTTACAGTTAAAAATAAAAAATTTAAAGCACATACGTCTAGCTTGTAAAAAAACGGAACAGTTGTCACTAATATTTATTGTTACGTTACAAATTCTGATTTTGTGGCAATGCCTTGAATATTTTTCATCAATAGTGTTTAATGACCGTTTGAACTACTAAAGCACCACAGGCAGTGAACACTGATGATACACAAGATGAAATGATTATTTCGAGAGGATTTTTAAAGGAGGAAGCGTTCCATGCCTAAGTTTGGGGTACCCCCCGGCATTTGCCATTTATGAGGACTGAGGAAAACCTGGAAAAAACCTGTCAGGGAGGACGGTCCTGGCGGGATTCGAACTCCATCTTGAACAATGAATGTAATACTTTTGTCTGTTATCCTGATCCAGCATGTAACTTCTAAAACAGGTGCACAGGCTTCTCGTGAGTCAAGCTGGCTGAAATGTTTACATAGCTGCTTGTGAACTTAAAGGATAATGTCATATGGACCTAGTAGACACCTTGGGCAGATTTAGAGGCAGAGAAAAAGCGAAAGGTGCATTATCGCGGTGCTTCCATGAAGATTAATATTACTCCTATTAAGTCCCCATGCTTTACTTAACTAAGTTAAATGATAGAAAAATAAAATTGCTTTACTACTGAGAGGGTTGACCTGTAAGCTGAATCTCTGGCTTCTTCTCTATGGTTTTTAAGAGATCTGTTCCATAAAGAATGATCATAATATGTTTTTGATCACATACCTGTACTAATTTTTATGATCTTTCTCAAAATATTTCCCGTTGGAAACAATAGCTACCGCAGCTTTCATCGTTGCTTCTGATGATGGAGAAACCTCCCATGAAGGTGTTTCTTCATTTTGGGTAAAATAATAAAGTTACACGGGGTTTGCTGAGAATATTATCAAATTATCTGGAAAACAGCATTTTAAAATCAGTATATTATGGAATAATACGCTCGCATGAGCAAACTTTAATAGTATTTTCGCTTTATGTATATCAAATTATATTGTTAATTTAAAAGAATGAAAGATTAAACAAAAGGCATTGTTCATATAAAAGGAGTATTAATTATTATTACTATTATTATTATCGTCATCATCCTAATCATCATCACTATAGAGTAACCACAACAAAAGCTGCAATAGAAAAATATCCCTATATCAAATTCAATTAATTATCAGAATCCATCAAATATGCACAAGGCAACTCTTTTAAAGTGACATTGAAGAACTCTCTGTTAAGAAAATGCTTGTACAGAATTGATGAATTATACCTTCCTGTAATTTAGTATGTATGTTTATATAATATACAGGCTGATGCAAAAGTAACTACACTTAGTGAATTTCGGTTAATATGCGATTCCACTCCTTTGTACGTTGTGTTCAAAACTTTTTCCTTTTTCGTTTGTTTTTAACTATGCTGTTTCTAGGTTACTAGGTTACTAGGTTACTAGTTACTAATGCTTTCAGAGGGAAGAACGGCAAACAGGAAATGAATCGAAAATAACAGTTGAAAGTGTTAACGAAAGAGGAAAGAATTTTTGCTTTAAAGATCGATTACCGACGAGGTTTAAGTGCTGTACTGGGGGAGTGGAGGGAACATTTCTAGTCAGATCCATCAACACGTAAGGTTATTTACAATGCAATTTACAAATGCGAAAATGTAGGTTCTGTTTTGAATGGGGAGGGGCAACCTAGAACAGCACGGGCTGAGGAAAGTGAACTGAATGTTTGTGTGGCTGTCACGACGTAAGGAAGTCCACAAGGCAATTGCCGGTAGAATTTCCAACAATGTCACGTCGGTCAGTTCAAAGGATATTGCATCAGCAGAAGTTCAAAGTGTGCATTCCACGTCTGACAGATGGTTTGTTGGAAGATGATCCAGACTTTTTGTAAGATTATACTCGATCAGTACTGACATTACCCAATGTGTGTGGTGCAATATGGGCACGAAGTATAAATTGGGCCGCACTTTATTGACGGAAATATCGATGGCAACAAGTACTTGACTGTATTTCATAAGGTTACACCAGGAATCGTAATGCATTTGGACAACTTTTATCAACTCTACTTCCAGCACGATGAAACGCCTGCGCATTATGTTACACTTGCTTGGACGTACATTGATAACGTTTTCAATAGAAGAGTGCATGGACCTCGTGCAACAATTGAATTCCTACCACGATCCCCTGATCTTACCCTATTATATATATTAACATGGTAAGCAGTACCTGTTTATTATGTAGGATACATTGTAGAGGGAAAAAATAAATTAAAATCTCTCTCGCTCGCTGAGCAGTAAGAAAGGATTGATCAAAACTAATATTAGTAAATTAAAGCTAATTGTGTAAATTTACACAGCCTGAAGCACGTATAGCTTGTATATGGGGAAAATGAACTATTGTTATTATAATATTTATTTATTTATTTAGTTATTTATTTATTTATTTATTTATTTATTTATTTATTTATTTATTTATTTATTTATTTATTTATTACACAGTTGAACGCTGAATCGTGGCCTTAAATGTCAGGCCGGAAACTAAAGGACCACAATTCGTAGTTTGGGTCACACAGATCATAGAGCTGTGTAGAGTTGTAAATGGGTCCATTGCCGTACATCGCCAGATGTGCCTGTTTTCACGGTCGCCAGAATCTTGCCTTCGTCTGTCCGTGCAGGACCGTGCTGAATCCACAACCCACATGCCGAGCCGATTAACGGCCTCCTATATAGCCACTATACAATCCCGTTCATGTGCTCACTGTCAACAGCGTAGCTTCCTCGTGTCACATGGGCTGGATTGTAATACCAGCACTAACCTTGCTTTTGTGTCCCCCTCGGGTACTGCCTATGGCCAACATGTTGTTCCTGTGACATAGGTTTCTGGGTGTTTCAGTCTCTCTGTACAGTAATGTATTTTAGGAATGGGAGCAAATGAACTCAGAAGTTTTAATATGAAGCTACAAGAATAGATTTAGATCATCTTCATAGTTACGATGCGATGTGACGTGTGTTCTTAGCCAGTCATCTGTCAACTTGTGTCATGCACTTCAATCTAACCACAAGTCATGCACTGTCGTCCAGTGTGGAAGTGGTAAACGTTTAAGAACTACAGTAGAAAAAATTTATGAATGACTACTTTATTTTCATTTAATATTACGGCTTGTTTTTGACAAAACAAGTCATTTTAAGGGAAGTTACTATTTCCAGTTCATAAATGCATTTGTAGCTTATGAGTTAACGCCAGCAGCACCACAACAAAGAGTCTGTGACTATTTCTATTCTTAAGGTCACCCCCGCCCCTACTACTTGTACATTATTTGTATGTATTTTTCCGCGCCTGTATACACTATAATCGAGATTCCCGTTTCCTTTACTATATACCTAACTTGCTTTTCTTTTACAATTTTCAAGGATCATGGCCATGCTCGTTTTCTCGGGATTTTCTATATCATTTAAACTTAGGACGAATCTGTTAACTATATCAGAAGATAGAGCACATTGCATCAAAGATAATGCCATATTTTGTAGAGTTTTGCAATATTACTTTATTTTCATTTGCGTTATTTAATCATAGTATTTTGCTCGACACATTCATTTTTCTAATGATTTTTTCAGCTGCTGCTATGACGTAATGTAACAATGTATGAACTTAGCAAGCGGCATTAACACATTTCATGCATTCCTGTGACATGAAATAAAAATAGAATATATCACGGGTTTTTTTTTAATAATGTTTAACGCCAGTCAGTCTTGGAGGTCTAGTGGTAATCATACTTGCCTCCTAAACCCAAGATTACGGGTTCAATCTCGGTCAGGATTGATAGATTTTTTCGGACGCAAAATTTATCGACCGTTTCACGCCCTGAATTGAATGGAACGCTAATGACTTGAGATGTTAAAGAGCCTCCATAATTAAACCAAATAAAAATAGTGGTTAACGCCCGTTTAACTACTGAGGCGGCAGACACTGATGATACATGGGAAGAAATGGTAAACTGGAACAGGATTTTTTTTTAAGGAAGGAAGCGTTCCAGGCCTAAGTTTAGGTTAGTTACCTCAGCGGCATTTGCCATTTATGAGGGCTGAGGAAAACCTGGAAAAAGCTACAGTTAGGGAGAACGGTCCCGATAGGAATCGAACTCAGACTTCCCGCTCGTAAGTCCGCACCTTAACGACCTCGACCACTTGTTGTAGTCGTGTCAGAAGTAAAGCATTTGAGTTCTTTCTTACTTTCTTTCTTTTCTGTCTTTATTTATTTCTGTCTTTTTATCTTTCTTTTTTTTATGAAGCTTCACTTTTTTCTCCTTACCAATTCAAAAAATACTACCAATAAAATAAATACGAATTGTAATTATTTCAATAAAGAAAGAAACACGCGTGTATTTTATTTTAAGAAAACATCGGTTATAGATTACAGAGTTAAGTATCATCAATAGATAAGAGAGAAAGGTTTTCGTTGTTACAATAAATAATTTCTAGGAATGTTAATGTGTAGTGAAAATCTATCAAAAGCTTTCAAAACTCGGAGAAAGGCTTCAAATACGCACAAATAGGCAGTATGATACGTCAATAAAAATACACATCGAAATTCAATTTTCCAAAACAATTTCATTCTGTCTTGCACGAATGGCATCACTGATGTGGTGGACTTTTTTCCTTTCAGAAAGGCTCCTCGTCAGCTACGCTTTAGCCCGTGGACATGTCCGATATTAGAGGCTTCCACTTCTAAGAAGGGGGCATTTTCTTTCCGGACACGTTTCTTTGCCTTCGATAACGGGAGTATTTCCTGTACTGGACCGAAATCGTAAACAAGTGCGATGGACATGTGGGTATATGTGATTATGTTTTGTTGCAGCTAGAAAGCTTATAATCCGGGAAACATTGCTATGTCTTAGGGTTTCGTGTATTGCACCAGTCCAAGGCTTAGTTTTCTCAGTTTATAGCTTGTTTTTAAACAATTGCTGCGTTAAAAGCTTTACCTCCAATGTGCACCTGCACTTGGTTGGTTGTTGTCAGAATACGACTATAAACCGTACAATAAATGAAAACAAACAGAGAGACACTTTTAAAAGTATCGGTTTGCAAGTCACCGACCTGCGGAATTACCCCTACGTTCCTGCCGGTATTTCATTCCGATTATTCACCGTTTTGAAACTTAGATACTACATATAAATAATATAATTAGATACGTGCTTACCTTTCTTGTGGAAACCCGCACTTTGTTATTAGTGAGGTTGGCCAAATGAGATGTACTAGGATGTATAAAAAACTAAACAAACTAATACAAATTAATTTATTAAAATCGCTTTGGACCGTGATAACTCCTACCTCCGGTGAAGGGAGGTAGGAGTTATCTTTGGTTTAGTAGTGACGTTAGTGTCAATCGTGCAGCACTATTTAGTTCGGAGCACAGTTTACGAGGCCACCAAGAAAGTTTTAAGATGACCAATTATAAGCTATATGGCATGTGTAGCCCCGTTCATAACGAGTTAAATGGTACCATACAGCAACCCTCCATACTCCCGCATTCCAGAGTGAGAGAGTAAACAACCCCTTCCGTGCACAGGCAGCCAGTCGTTACGATGGAGCTGGAGAGAACATTTTCGCGTTATCATTTCAAGAGTGGTTTACATGAGTCCCAAAGCTGAGCGCTTGCAACAGGATTTTCGGGAACTTGCTCCGTCTAGGGAAACTGCTTTCCGCTGGTTCGAGGAATTTATAATGAGCTGAACTTCACTGCAAGATGAGGAGAGAAGGGGGTATATGGAAATGGCAATGACTGAGAAAAACATTGCCGCGGTGAAAAAAAAAATAGTACGCGAAAACAATTGCGTAACATTTAAGCACATCGAAGCATCCTTCCAGATTAGATCGCCAGCAGTATAAAAATGTTGCACATTCATCTAGATTTTTTACTTACCCTTACAGACCCTACTGCTGAAGTTCCGAACGGCAGCGGAGGTAGCCAAATTCCAGGGAATGCTGGAGCAATGCGGAGAGAAGTACAAATCGTTAGTTCTAGTGTACAACAAATGCAGACGGAGAAAACAGAAGGGTTTCGCCGAGGAATAGCAGCGCAGAAAAACAAGCAATGTACACCTAAAATTCACTTATAGGGTACATGCTAATCATATTCGGTTTGAGTTGTAATACAGCGAAATGAAATGGGAAAAATTAATTTAGCAATATAATGTAAATGAAATGACAATGTTGCCGGAAAAGCATACACTTTTAACAATATAAGTTTTGCATGTATTACGACCTATATAAGGGAGACATTTCTTAACTTAATGTGGCACTAATGCCTTCTTTTCCATCTTGCAGCAAAGAAAGCCTTCTTTTCTATCTTGCAGCAAAGAAAGCGCGATGACTGTATCAGGTTGATGCGAGGGGGAAAAAAATGTTTCCCTCCCCAAAGAGTTTTCTCTGAGGAAAAATGTTCCTCTTTTGGGACAATTCTTTAGTTTTGGGCATAGTATTTGTTAATTTTGGTTGCGAATTGCAATTAATAAGCATTCCTTCTTTTTGTTCTGATAGGGGCACAGAACAGTTAGAATTTCTTGTTTGCTTACTTGAGCTAGTATTTTCTCCTGCTTTTCATTGACAACAGTAACTTTCAATGTCTATTATAAAGTGATTAATATCTTTAAGTTACCCTATAGAGTGTTCATATCGGACCTGAAATGGCAAATGCTGTGTATGTGTTTACACATTTTCCATTTAAAACTGCCATCAAGGTACTTACAAGAGTATCTGTGTATGCATGTATTGGATTCACTGCATATTAATGGAACACCCTTACAGACAGAGTCCATTTTCAGGACTGAGGATTTCTGCTTTTTCCTCCGCCGTTTGGAACTTCAGCGGCAGGATGGACCCTGTCTGTAAGGGCAAGTGATTTTTTAAGCAAGGCTTAACTTGTGACGACACCTGATTCCGTCACTACGACCTTGAAACAAAAGAGAAGATTCACAATGGAGATATCTATAGCATTGTTTTTTTTTTTTCCATAACAAAACTCGTTATATACTATTTAAATAAAATGTGAAAATTAATTTCTGATAATGGATGTACCTATATCTTAAAACCAAAATTTAAAAAGTACTCTTGTGGCGGTTGTATCGGGAAAAAAATTATGCGTTAAAAAGTTTACAGAATTATTTTAGAAAAGTTGCTTACGTTTTTGAAATTGAAATTCACTATTAAACTTGCTGTGGAATTCGCTTAGTTTACGCAGCTCCTGCCTGAGGAACTAATTTTTATTATTTCATTTAGGGTTGCCATCATAAAGTACTTAAGTTGTGTCAATACTATATATTCTCAACCTATATAAAATGTAAAAAAGTAATATTAAATATTTTAAAACTGGAAATAATATAGGTATTCCGAACTTTGGTCTTTTAATGGACATAACCAAGTTTTCATTACAAAAACAGTTACAGGGAATTAGTGGTGATAAATGGTATAGAATTCAAAGCCAGCTTTTCAACTTTTTGGCAATAAAGCATTAAACATTTTTGACATTTAACTGCACAAATAATAAAATAGCAGAAGTACACAGTCCAGTCCATTTACTACAGTCACTGACATAAAAAGAATACTACGCTGTTCTGCAAAAAACTGCAAACGAAGCTTTGTGCTTGTAGCTGGTTATAGGGGGAGTAACACCGCAGTTACGGAAGTTAAAAACGTTTCGACAGTTTCATATTTTCTTTCAGAAACTTTTCCGTCTTAAAACCTTTAGCTCAAAATCGCTTGCAAATACGTGACCCACAGCAGTCTGTCTTTGGAGACGAAAGACAAAAAATTGCATGTTCCTAAAACTTGTGTCATTACTAACATGTGTCAGACATGCTCTACTTTCTCTCTTTATAGTGCAAAAATGAAAACTAAACTTTCCTTCATAGAGAGATAAAATACTTTTTTTATTTTAACTTCACGCCTTATCGTAGTATCAAGTATCAAGTAGGCTGGAAAATACAGGGAGGACTAAAATTCGCTTAAAAGTGTATAAGCATATTTAATGCTTATACACATGCGGCATAACTGGAACAAATGAACAACTCGTGTGTAAGTAGTGGATTGACAACCATGTTTGCGCTTCAATTGTTTTCTGATATTATGTTTTGTTTTTATTGTGCTTGGTTTCTTCTTTGCGTATTAACATCTAGTTTCTTACAATGAAGCGCAAATTAACACAGAACCATTTGTTTGTGCGCTACAGTAGTGGCATTAATTCTGGACACTTTTCGTAAAAAATGTTTATCCTTCTTAAAATATACAAAGATTGTGTTGTGCTAAATGAACAGATGACGTTTATACTTCGTCTATGATGTTTCTATATCTTTTTTTGTTATCTTTAACAAAGGTGGAACGTACTGCAGTCTATGTAGATATTAGAAAAAGTTTAATTAACTTGTATCATTCAGTAACTTCAATAATTTCATCTTAGTGCAGCAGCAACAGCATGATTGTTGTGTAATTATTGTATTTTAACCAACACAGCTCTTGTGTTCGATTGTTGTATTCTCTAGGTCAAGTGTGATCATTGTTGTATAACAGCTGACATCTAACTTTTGTGAAATGAATATCTTTCACAGTGAGTTGAGTTTCATCAATAGTGTGCTTAGCTCCATCTTGCAAAGATTTGATTTGGGAACTTGTTTTTGTCCAGTAAAACTATGGAGTATGCTGCAGATATTAGTGTAATAATATTCACTATTCACGGTTTTCTTCTCATCAACTACACCAGATCTCCGTAACGGGAGATACCTCCAGTTACCGTAATCTTTATGTCGAACTTGGGGACGTGAACAGGAGATATGGATGATGAATCCATAGTTCGAATTCTGACATTCTGACGATGCGAGTGGGGTGAAGTTTTATCAGGCGACTCGTCTGTGAATATGAGCCCTTAGAAGTCTGTCTGTCTTGTGGCGTATCTTCCGTGTATCCTTCCCTAACATTCTCTCGCAATAATCCGATCAGAGACATTCTTTTGACTAAATGCAGGCTTCTCTCTCTGTACACGAGCTCTCCCCCATTCCTGACTGTGGCAATGCCTACGACAGTCATGTGTAAAATGTTTTGCTTGCGGAACGGTAACATTCTGAAAATGTTATCATTTTGGTCCTAGTTCCTACACAGTTTTGGTCTTTCACCCATTTTTCCCCCTTTCTTTGTTTGAGATGACAATTTGCTTGGTCGGCCTGAACGTCTAGCATTATTATCTGGACCACCCATGTGATTCTTCCATTTTAAAACTGTTACTGGTGACATTTTCAGGAACTTAACAATCTCACGTACCGATTTCCATCTTGGCTAAAGCTGAATTTGGGACCGTTTATGATTCACGTTTTGCTGACGCCATGGGATCCTGCAGGAATAAAAAGTCTATTAAAATCTTTTATAGAACTTTTTTAAAAAAAATGCATGTTTAATTTTAATTTGAATCAGCAAACATGAGAGAATTTACATTAAGGATGTAACAGAAACTTCTGAAATTTCTGTCAGAAATTTGTTACACTGTCATGTTATGGATAATCGTACCGAGAAACCCTAAATTTTAATTTTTCATATTCTGCATGAAAGATATTGGTGTGCAAATTAAATGTTACTTATCAGTAAAACACCAAATGCAGCATCGCTTCACTGGAATCGTAATTTGTACTGTTTTATCTTACTATATGAATTGACTGAACATGCTTTAGTGAGTCTCCATTCTCAACAATGATGTGTTGGACCGCAGAATTCCCGCCAACAACTTGTGCCACGATATGAAAATCCAAGCATATATTTTCAGAAAGTGTGAATTAAATAAGAACATAAAAACACAAGTGTATCACAAACTTTTGTTATATCCTGTATATCTCCCTGGCGATGACGGCATCTGAAACTCGACTCCAATCATCACTGCTCCAATAGTAGTGTAATGCAGGTGAAATTCACTCTCTCGTACAATAGACTGGTGATAGGGGGTTAAAAACGGATCGAAAGAAATATCATGCACGTATTCGCGTTTGGCACCGCTGGTTTAAGCAATACCTTCATACTCTGGAGGTATTAATTTAATGGTTTATTGTCTCGTGTTGAAATAGTAAACTTCGAAAACTCATCAGAAGTTGACGCGACCGTCCCTCAAAAGCATATAACCAAAGTTCCTCAGGACAACGCGAAGTCACACATAAATCTACGTTCCCAAGAAGAGATCACTAAAGTTTTGTGATCTGTCCCTTTCCACCCACCCTATTGCACTTTCTGATTTCCATCTCTTTGATTTTCTGAAACTGAATCCGCAGAAGGATATCTGACGATGAAGAAGTGATAGCCACAGTAAGAAGAAGGCCGAGAGTGCTGTCACAACGACATCTAGGCCATAGATGGACAACCACCACTGTAATGCAATAGAATTGACGAGAAATTTCGTATTTTTGGTAATGAAATAAAGCAAGCGCCAAAGAGCAAAAACTATAAACCTGCAAAAGTTTCCGGTAAATTTCTTTTCTTCGTGATAGTCCTAAGGTTTAATCTGAATCCTTCACAAATTGAGTTACCATACGGAAACACAATAACATCACTTTGTAATTGGCTTCTTCTTACTAATAATAGCCAATCAATAACTTACTACAGGTTTTGAAACAAATGCTGAAACTACATTTATTTTTCCAAGTTTGACACCAGTTTACATTTTTATTTTGCTGTGATACATGTTGTACCCGTGAAAAGAGTTATTACAAAAAAAAAAAAAAAAAAAATCGTGGCCAACTGGTTTCCGCAATATTCAACTGCAGAGTATTTTGAAATAATGTACCCTGGTGTTTAACCAGGACGTACGTACATATTCCGGTCGCTATACTTTTTGTCAACTGAGCTATGTAAATGTAATGTGCCGAAGTGTATCACATCGATTAACCACTTTCACTGTACTGTCCGCTTCTGTGTGCGGTCTTAAAGCTGCACTGCAGAATCATCTCCACACCTCGGGTACTAAACAGAGAGGTTACTTTTACCGTTCACGATTAACACTCCTCATTAATAGTGGAATGTTTCCAACCGATTAACCACAATAATTAATTTAGCAGTGCGTTCAGATGCCCTTTACGTAAAATGTACGTTATTAAAGAGCTAATTAAGAAGAGCAAAGTTAATAGCTTATATAATTGTTTTAGATAATGAAATAACGTATAAACGAGAGAGAGAGAGAGAGAGAGAGAGAGAGAGAGAGAGAGATGAAAAAAAAACATACACATACTATGCAAAGTTTTAGAAGCTTGCCATATTCTAAACCAGTGGTTCTCAACCCTATGGTACGCTACCATTGGTGGTACGTTGACATTTTAGCAAATAGATAAATTAACAATTGTTTCACTAACAACAAATATTGAACGGTTCTACTATAACTAAAAATTAGGTTTTACATTATCATAAAAAACGTTCGTGTAACACTATACAAAAAGAATACGATTCAGTTTTATACTGCGACAATGACAGAGCTCAACTCAAATATATTATTTGATCTGACAACAATGGGATGGCGTTTTTTTACAGTTAAGAAAGCAGTGGAGTTGCCGCTCCTTAGAAAAAAACTAAGCATCTTGACAATGTAAGTAAATTTTACATCTTCCTTTGTACTGTTGCATGCTTTTTTACGTGAAAATGAAATTGCTCTTCGCTGTGAAGTGTCAGTGAATATTAAGGAGCACTTTGGGAGTCTCGTCTCAAATTTCAAGGTATACTTCCCTGAAAAACTGAATCAGAATTTCGGATTGGAGACCAGTTTCCTATTGCTGACCCCTTACCAGAAACTTAACTCCTTCCCAGAAAGACGAATTGATGAGTTATCATGTGACGGGCAAATGATCAAGAAGATGGATTTAACAGACTTCTGGCTGGCAAGAAAAAACGAATTTCCATTGATCCCAGAAATATCTGTGAAATTTTTGTTGGTGTTTATGACTATTTCCTTTGTGAAGGTGGGTTTTCTTCTCTAATTTATATATAAAAAGTACAGAAACAAGTTAAATGTTGATACCGATTTAAGACTAAAATCAAGTCGGTTGAAATCAAACATAAAAGGACTATATTTAGCTAAACGAGCACAACCTTCACCCTGAAACAAAAGTGTGCGTCAGAAATTAATTAAATGTGTAAAGTTAATAGCTTTTATTGATAGTAAGTCTGAGTACCGGGTACCAGTACCAGGAATATGTTTGTCGAAGTTTGTTTATGTATTTTAACATTAACAAAATAAATTTTAAGACATTTCACAGAACAATCCATTGAATAGGAGTAGTTGAACAGTTTTGTCTTCAATAAATGTCTTTCTAAATCCCGTATACAAGAAATAATTGAATAAATCACTAGTGCTGTTAAAAATTCAGAGAAATGCTTATTTTGACACTTGCACAAGAAAAGCCCGCATTTCTTTCATGAAATTTTCTTACTGGTACATCTAATATCCTGCGGTGAATGTAATGGTATATCACTGGAAAATTGTGAGAACCCTTGTTCTAAACAATAATTTAAAATGAGGAAGAATCTCTGCGAAAGTACACTTACAAATTAGAAATTGGAAGAAAGTAATTTTGTCTATCCAGAAACTCGGACAAAGATATTAGTAAATAACTCTGAAAACAAATGTTTACGAAAGGCATGCCCTCAAAATTAAATTAGCTAATTTAATGGAGTTGAGGGTACTAAACACAAATATTACAATAGTATGCAAATTTGGTACTGTTTATAAGATATCTTTAACAGCGTATTTAATGGAATTGTGTTCCTACCATACCACGTGTATTCGTAAATATCGGATCTTCATTTTGTATTTCCTCGCACCTGACCAGAGCACATGCCCTACAATCCAGGACATATTGCCACTGATAAGGACGGTTTACGTTATTGTGCTGATGCGTTTCATTTTTATTTGCCATGATTCAAAAATGTAATACATTAAAACTCATTTTCTTTTGATTTTTTCAGAACTTTTTTCGGGGTTTCTTACAGCTTAAATTCAAAACAACAGACAAGTGATGGACAAGATTAGAATTCTTCTTCTCATTGTCTCTAAAGCCCGTGGTGAACCTTGGCCTGCTTCTGCATCTCCTTCTTCCAGTCCCATCTCACGACTTCATCGATAGAGAAGTATTGCAAGGGGACATGTGATCAGCAAGCCAGCACCCCGCCAGTCGCTTATCACGCGGCTTCCTAGTTCGAAGAACGCCACCTCTCCACCAGGCAGCTCCTCAGTTTTCCTCACGAGGCTTGGTGGTCCCCGTTCCAGCCCTTCGTAACTTATAAAAATTCTAAGCAGATACCAGGAATCGAGCCTAGATCTCCCCGCCAGCAGTCGGCCAGGTGGTCGCTGGATTAGAATAAGCATCGTGAAAACATCTTGCAAAATAATCACAACACGCGGAAATCAACCGTAACATGAGCATGTTCTGTTTACAACATGCTAACATTTCCTCCCTACTGCGTTGCTATACTGCATACCTTTATAACTTACCGACTCGGTGAGAAGAATTTTCAACTTCTGTGAAAATTATAAGCATGTTTTTAGTACTTTGCAGATCGAGCGGTAGGCAGGTTGCGGACATCTGCGCTGTGTACTCCCGGCTGAAGGCCCGGCTCTCGTGCGGGGAAAAACAAAACGAAAACCCGACTTGTCTATATATTTGACTTTTTTTTAAGGTGTTTAACGCCCTTTTATACTACTGAGACCTCACAGGTGGTGCGCACTGGTGATACCTCAGACGAAATAATAAATTGGGAAAGGACTTTTTAAGGTAGAAAACGTTCCAGGTCTATGTTAGGGTACACCCCCGGGATTTGCCATTTATAAGAACAGGTAAAAACCTCAGTCAGGGAAGACAGTCCTGGCGGGAATCGAGTACTAGACCTCCTGCGCAAAGTCCGCGCCTTAACGACCTCGGTCGCGGTCAGTTTACTGTTGCTTGTATATCTGCTCAAGACATATCTGCCTCTAGCGGGCAGACAACACTATAGTGCTTACTAAAACCAGGAGGACAGAATCATCACCGGGAAGTATTACTCATCACTACTGGACCAACTAAAGGATGCTATTCACGTTCACACCTTGTGAAAATGAATGTTTTCTCCCGTCACAATAATGCCCCTTTATACACTTGTGGGAGTGTTGCTGCAAAACTGAATGCTGTTCTCATCGAAGTGCTTCTACATCCGCCTTATTCACCGGATTTTGCTCCTAGCGATTACTTTTTGTTCCTAAACCTGAAGAAATGGCTAGGTGAACAAGATTCGCATAAAATTATGCGGTTGAAGCTAAGACAGAAGTTTATTTTTCAGTTAGACGAACCTTGTTTTACTGAGGGTATTAAAGAATTAGAAAATAGTTAAACAAAATGTATTGATTTACAAGATGACTATGTTGAAAAATAAAATTAAAAAATAACCTTAAATCAGGTGTTTTCTTGGTCAGGCCGATTAATTTCTTAATGTTTTCTAAGTGTGCAGTGTGTTACTTTGACGGGCTTACGGGTTTTGGGAGAAATTGCCGCTGATTTGTAATACAAGTTCAATAGTTGCGATTTAATTACATAACTGAAGCTGGCATATACATGTGAAGAAACGGCTAATTATGATGGACTTAGAGAGATACCTGGCAGTAGACGGGTTTCCAGTCAAATCATTTGTGGCAGCTTGCTTGGCAGTGCTTTCTCTCAGTTAATGTAATTTGGCTTGCAGAAATTATTAACTTTCGGGACTAATTGGTAAATTGGGTTTGCTTGAGTATTGCTGTGCCAACATTCATAAGCTATGGCTGCAGTGTAGACAACAGTCATGTATACTCTGCGGCAGTGGAATTTAAATTACCATGATATCGCCTACTTGATCTAGTGGTTTGCGTTGCTGACTACTGACCTGGAGAGCCCGGCTTCGAAAAAAGTGGTTTCTGACTGATAGATAACGTTCTTAATCTCAGAAGCCGCAGCGGAGTGCGGGCATCATGCCTCCTTGCAATACTTCCCTCTATCAATATTATGCAAGATGGAAGTAAAGGACGCAGCAGTCGCTGCGCCAGGTCAAGGGCCGATATCGGACTGTCGCTTTATAGAGAAGGGGAGAAAATCATTTGAAGAATTTAAATTGAAAAGATATTCTAGAAGAAGCCAAGAAATTACGCTACTGAATTAATATTGCAGCTACCATTTCTGTATAAAGCCAACCACTTCCAAGGTAGTGCATGCAACAATGAGGAATACACCACTCAAGAAGCACGGATGAAAGGAAAGTTTCTCTTAAAGCAGGCTAAATACTTGTTCCTAACATCTCCTCACAAAGGTACATGATATTCGCTATAACGACATAGCGAAAGTATTGGATCATCCCATTATCTGTTGACCGAGCTACGGCGAAGAGTTCATCGGCTGCTATGCCTTAGTTCACGGCTAACATTAGAGTCATGTGAGCGGGAAAATAAGCTCAGAAGTCAGTAGTACAAGCATTACAGTGACAGTCTGATAAATTCTAATGCACTTAAAAAGTTATGTACCCACCCATGTTACGCTAGCAGGTTCTGGAACTGCCTGCCTTCATTCTCTACTCATTTCTGTAAGTAGTCATTACTCTTAATAATTCTCTTTGAGAAATTAAACTGATATCTTGATGGATGTTAACCGTTGGTTCGTCTAAAGATCTACTTATTTATGAATGGCATTACGATTTGTAACTCTTTATCACCTGGAAAGTTTTCTTTTGAAAGCACAAGCGAATCATGAATACTCGTTGTGGAATATATTGCGATACAAATGTAATACGGCGCAGTAACAGATTCTAGTTTCTTTCATTTCCGAGAATCTGTTATGCTGTTGACGTAGGTGCTCGTATTGTTTGGACGATGTTTTTAATTTTAAATGTTGCATGTATTTGTTTCATAAATAAATTTTTCCCGTGTAAGAAAATTTTGCATGTCATTGGTACGGTAATATAGACGTTTTGCTTCAGTTAGAGACAAATATTAAGTTCGCCGATAAATTTTTCATAGTGGAAGGACAACTGCATATACGAGATAAAGTATAAAATTATTAGCACTTTCGCCATGACTCTTCTTCAGGTTTGTCACACTGTTTTCTGACCGCCACGGGTGGCCGAGGTCGTTAAGGCGCGAAATGGTGAGCGGTAGGTCTGGTGATTAATTCCACCTGGACCAGCTCCCTGACTCAGTTTTTTCCAGGTTTTCCTCAGTCCTCATAAATGCCAAATGCCGGGCAGGTACCGTAAACTTAGGCCTGAAATATTTTCTTTCCCAATATATCATTTCATCTCATGTATCATCAGTGTCCATCGCCTGTGGTGCCTCTGTAGTAAAAACGGGCGTTAAATAGAATTCATTCATACACACTGTTTTCTGCGGTTACATGCTTAGAGTCAGTAATATGCTACTGTGAGAGCGTTCGCCGCTCCTCTAGCAATGTGCACCTAAGAGGAACAAAGAGCAAATTTCTTTGATCGGAAGGTGCGTCCGGGGTCAAAATTCATCGAAGGTTTTCAATACAATACGCGGGCAATGCTCTACCGCGTAGAAGTGTCCACTCCTATAAGTGGATCGAGAAGTTAAAAATTGACCGGACCAGTGTAATGCAGAAGATTTGTTGTTGATGTGTTTTGTTTACGGACGCTCTTTAACATCTCAGGTCATCAGCGTCCCAATCTATTCAGGGCGTGAAGCGGCGAAAATTTTGCACAGAGACCTCTTCTTACAGGCTTGAGATTCTTTTTCTTTAAATGTACGGCACGGGACCCACGGCTTTACTTCCCTTCCGAAGGAAGCCATACTTAGGATTTTTACGCCCCGAAAAAAATCCATCGATCCTGGCAGGGTTTGAACCCGCGATCTTGGGTTTAGAAAGCAAGCATGGTTACCACTACACCAACAAGATCAGTATGCATGAAGAGAGAGCAGGACGCCCGTCAATCTACACCTCTGACGAGAAGATTCAACAAATTCAAGAGATGATACTGAAAACCGGCAAGTGCCTTCGATGAGGTAGCGCGTTCTCTGCAGATTACTCGTGGTTCTGACTATGACATCGTCCTCGTGAGTTCGGCTGTGTGAGACAAGTGCCATGAGAGCGAATTGCAGAGCACAAGCCACATGTTTTGAGATTGCCAACAACTCGACTGCTACAACAATGAAGGCACAGCATTTTTTGGAGCAGATTATCAAAAAGGAATGAAACATTGCAGTGCGTGAGTCAAAATCCAAACGTCAGAGTATGGAGTGGAAACATCAGGAATCAAGAACTTCAAGACTACATCTTCCGAGTAAAATTTGACATAATCGTGGTTTTTTAACAGTAAAGGGTCCATACTGGAAGACTACGTGTAAAATTGGAGTACGACATATGATGATTTACTGGCCAACAATCTATTTGCACCAAACACTGAAACTTATTGTGTTGCTAACGAGTTGCAGAACTATACAAGCAAAGATAACCCGATAGACAACAGCCACGTCTGATTACTTTCCAATCTGTCGAATGGCATCTTCAGTAGCCAGTGGCGTACTGGTTATTTAGAAATTTACAGTCGTAGCTTCGAAATTTAAAGAGATAGGTGATACATTCCCTATCTCTGAAATTATTTCGGCATAGTTCACAAACGTCTATATAAATTGTTAATGGTTAAAAAATCTGGGACTAGGGAATACTAAAGATCATCTTTCATTTCTACGCACCGTCCTTTAAAGTACATTTGTCTTGCAGTATAAATACCTTCTTGAACACTTCCGATATGTTTATTAATTATAATTTTAAGATATGTTTCAAATGTTAATATTTCCAGACATAATTAGTTTTTGTAATTCCAGATTAAACAACTGCAACACATTTCTTTAGCGCAGAATTTACCCAATGCTCCGTTCGTATTCTTTCTTTTTGTATGTTTTGTCTCGGGAGAACTGCGAAAGAAAGCGGATTGTATTGCTGAGGGAGTGTGCTGTTTGGAATCGCTGATGAAGTTAACTTTCTTGTACTCCTTCCACAAAGGCAACGTTTTGTTCAATGCCCTGCTCCTTATGAATGTACTATGCTACATCTGAAAAGATGCTACCAGGGTAAGCGAATGGCACACCCAAAAGGCACTTTCCACTTGAGAGAGTATTTCTGCTCTCTCTGGAAAAACCCAGCAGTGTTTATAGATGGTAGGGTACAGATAGGGGGATATCAATTGCTTGCTAAACCGGGATAAATGCAGGCTCGCAAATTTCGTTTTCGTGAAGTCTCAAGCGCAGAGGGAACGCCACAAATGAACGTAATGAATTCGTTGTTTTTGCAGACTGGGTTGAAGTTCTCTTACTATATTTCCCAAGACCGCTTTTGTACACTGCACTATTCCCAGAGAAAATGAATCTCATTTCCTACTTCAGCTGAAAAAGCATGCATTGTATGGTACACTGTTGCCTTCAAAGCTGTGGTATTCAACATCTTTGTTTTGACTGTTTCCTACTTTGCGTCTTCGTTATCTCGTATGTTACACCGCCACGGGTGGCCGAGGTCGTTAAATCGCGGACTCGTGAGCGGGAGGTCTGGGGTTCGAATCCCGCCAGGACCGTCCTCCCTGACTAAGGTTTTCCTCAGTCCTCATAAATGGCAAATGCCGGGGAGGTACCCTAAACTTAGGCCTGGAACGTTTCCTTCCTTAAAAATAAGTCCATCGCCTGTGGTGCCTCTGTAGCAAAAACAGGCGTTAAACATTATTCATTCATTCGTATGTTACAATTTTAGCTTTCTCCCACATAGAATTGAGCATTTTTGCCGAACCATTATGATTAAAAGAACTTCTCTGTTATTGGTCATTCCATGGAAAACCAACAACCCAGAATTTTCATGTCTCACATTTTCCTGTAACGTTTTACACAAATTCATCTTCATGTGAAAAATGTTTTACTGCAAAATGATATTTACATCTTAATAAGAAATAAATATATGGAGTCTTAAAGTAAGCAGAAAATTGTTTCGCAGTTTCAAGGAGAAAGGTTGTTTCAGTCATATCTTTTGATAAATTTGAGATAGAAATCTAATTGATAGCTTATTTTAAAGTACATAAACGTTTTTCTTTCGGTTATAAATAGGTTTGAAATTTATTTGGTGACTTTTTATGATGCAAAAACATTTTTTCTAAATGGTATAATCTTGAATCTGGCTTAAATTATGCAAAAATGTTATAAATAAACAGATCTTTTTTATGTAAAAAAATGGTTCTGGGTTGTCAATATGTCAGATATTTCACAATAAATAATGATAATAACAAAAATATAAACAACTTCCAACACCCAATATAGAAGCACCATTGACAATTGATAACACTATTGTTAAAGTTAACTACCACACAAAATGTGAATAAAATACTTATTAGTAAGTTTTATAAATATTTTGTTCAAATTGAACATCCTGTATTTTCAAAATCTGATATTGCTGAAAAAGTATAAATGCAAAGGTTGAAAGTACATTTGACTAGCTTTAAAATGAGCTACATGAAAACAATTATATTCACAATTTTATAAGTTATTTAACAATAACTTGAAACATGACTTTTAATTCGATTTTTGATGAATATTTAAAGTACTGCAACTTTTCAATTGTTTATCAGATGACACTAATAAGTTGCCTGAAGGCTGTTGGATATAGAGTGATTGTGCATACAAATTTTCAAGTTAATCGAAAGAGTGGTGCTTCATTTCGTCAGAAAGTGTTGGTTTTTCAGGAATCGCCCAGTATCTAAAAAATGTATCAGTAAAATTATAGCAATGAAGTTTTTACTGGAGTGTTAATATTTCTGGGATATAATATCATTAGATCCTTACAATCTGCAGAGGCGCTTTTACCATAAGGATATATGGTCACATGTCCTCAATGCAAATTAAAAAGACATTAGCTAATATTATCTTCATTCAAGATATAAAGAATTTAACACCATCAGAAAGACAAAAGGAGTTATATTCAACATTCAAGTATTCTTTCCCCTCATTTTCGACCTTTAAAAAGTGAGCTGCTGAATTTAACCATGGTCATTGATGAGCGCTCAGGGCTTCCCAAAACTGCTACGACCGACGAAATTGTGACAAAAATTCACAATGCCGTACTCAGGGTCGCCGATTAAAGGTACGCGAGTTGACTGACATTGCAACAATCTCGACAGGCTGTGTTCACTACAATTTACAGAAGTTTTGTATATGAACAAGTTTTCTGCTCGATGTGTGCCGCGTTTAATAACGGACCAATAACGCCATACTTTCTGTATTGAAGACAGTGAAACAGGTATGTTATATTGCCATAAAATACCTGTTTCATGAACAGAGCATGTCCGATTGTAATAGATATGTAACAACACCGCTTTGAGACTAAATTTGGGGTCTATGAATATTCACCATTCTTGCAGGTCATATTTTATTTGAAGAGCATTCATAAGGCCATCTATATCATTAGAAAACACAAGGTCGTCTTTGAAAGTATGGCGCAAACTGCGAAATGAAGTCACTGTGACATTTTCTGCAAGGTACTTACTTGTTGACATCTCGATGCCAGTAACTCTACTTTCCCCTTTGACAGATCCAGATCGCGAACAAGAATATTAATTCTTCTTGTGTTTCCTTGTGTTGAGTAGATGATGCATACTGGTCGACAGCATCATCAATCTGGAGACATTAGCTCGTCTCTCTCCTCATCTTCTGAATCGCTAAATTATTTGAGATTTGGTGTTGGAAGTTCTTCGTTGTGCGAAACTGGTATAATGGCAAATGGTTTATTTGTTGTTTATTTCTTGTTTTCTTTGACCCTTTACCGCCTTTCAACCACTCCGCAAGATTTCTAGCACACGGGGCTCAGGACATGTCCGAGACCCCAATCTTGCATCCGAAATAATTTTTTTTTTTCACAAATAGAGTTATAGCCTACTTCTGTCTAGCAAACGTCACTTCACCACGATTGGGATTATTTAGACAGTCATCGCTGCTACTAGGTTTCACTTGTAAAAACCAAGAAGTAGATGGAAATGTAACGGGAAAATACACAACGGACTTCAGACATTACTTAGTCAAATTATTGTATCGCCTTTTATCAGTGCTATGATGCAATATATTGTCACGCTAGTCATGGAATAAAAAACAGAGAAATGGGATCGAACCTTACCAAGGAAATGATTTTAGAGAGGCTGGTGCCTTTATGTCAAATTGGTGGTGGAGCGGCAAATAGAGGTATGGGATCGAACCATATCTCTGGTATGAATAAAGTTACAGGGATCGGCGCCTCCACCAAATATGTCACGGCCAGTCTGGCTAAGCCTACCTCGGACATACTTTAAAGTTAACAATGGAAAGTATAGATCCAATTTAATGAAGATAGATTTTTATAAAAGAAAGTTCTTTCCAGTGCTATTAGAACTTTTAACATAATCTTTGATACTGGGTGGTATATAATTGATAGCAATAATGACTCTGCGGGAATGCGGTACTGAAGACTACATAAAGGGATTATATAAGAAAAACAAAAAAATACATATATTAACATTGTAATAAACCAAAAGAACTCAAGTCCAAGTGATGAAATGTGTTGAGATTATTCGAGAATTCATACTGAAAGGAAAGTTGCTCCGATAATTATGTGTAATCCGTAATTATCGGAACAACTGATGATGATGGCGACCGTTGGTGTTTCAGCGGCTCGGCTGGGTCCGAGGCAAAGTCGACTAAATCCTTGAGCTTGTCCGCCGCGATTCGCAGCTTCTCTAGGTTCTCTTTAGTCTCTCTCATTCTCTTGAGCCGCCCTCATCACCCGTTTTTAAACAGGGTATTAACCGGAAGTAGCGATGTTAGCTTCGCACCCCTTCCCGGGAGAAGTTGATCCGTTTGTTCTTATTCTTACCCTAGACGCCCTAAAATTTCAAAGGTAAAGATTGACGTCATTCAACCACATATAACGTACTTTTGCTCCAGGATACTTGTGTTTAAAAAACTACATTTTGTAGTTAATTATCCCGGAATAAGATTAACGAACGATTTTGGAAGTGCACCCATCCCATTGTCCCCATGTGACGTGGTTAGCGACTTCGTTGCCAGGTAAGACCGTTTTGTTATCAAACATTGTGACTGTACGCTCTTTTTGAATAATTGCAATCATTCGACAGAGTGTCAAATATTTCATCCATAAACTACGTTTAACTATCTTCTCTAATTTTGTGCCTTTTTGGTCTGAGCACGTGACAACATGAAGACAAGGTGAGTCATGGAGTGACGTAGAATCAATCAAAAGCTTGTCGCCAACATAAGATTGAATAAAGGGTTGATAAAATATTTTAACATGCATTGAGTATATTGAATGTCAGAAGTACACTTATCGACTAAACTGGAGCCAACGGGCAGGTTTTATTGTCATTTTCGTGTTTAGCACCTCAAAATTAGTAAATGTTGCATATTTTCAATTCAGGGGCACATTGTGTGTTGATAATTGTCATCTTGTCCTCATAAGTTTATTCCTAAGTATGGCTTACTTCCAAAGAGAAGTAAAGCCATGAATCCCATGTCGTAGATTTACGGCACGTAAAAGAACCTCAAGCCTGAAAGAACAGGCCTCTGAGCAAAATTTGTCGTCCGTTTCATGCCCAGAATTGAATCGGACGCTGATGGCCTCAGATGTTAAGGAGTGTCCGTAAATAAAAAAATCAACAGAACTTTGTATAACCATGTTTTACAATTGGTTTGGAAAATGGTAATCCATGTTTTCAACTTGGATGATAATGAAAACATGACTGATGTCATGATGACATAATTTAATATGTGTGAAATAATTTACGTGAAATAATTTTGTCAAAATCTTCTTTCTCTTTGTACATAAACAAACGATGTTTCTTTACTTCAGTTCTTCAGCAACTTCTTTCTATTCTCTAGTTAGGGCATAGTTAAAAGAACATCAGCTGCTGTCTTTTACTTTTTAATAAACTGGCGTTGACATAAAGTACTAGGTGTAAATTCAGGGTTTCTCTGGGGGAATGCTACGTCTGTGGATATATCGCGTTAATCTCTTAGATCATGCGACAGGGAACGACGCGCAGGGTGAATGTTTAATCGTCCGCCGTCGTGACTCTTCTACGGTAATCCGTTTTACTAAACTTGGATTACCGCGGCGCAGTGGTCCTAGTCAGGCCGAAGAGAAGAAACGCTGTTTAGTTATGGTGTTCAGCCTTGCGTGTATTGCGTTCAAAGAAAGATCCCTTATTTGCATGCGACAGTGTTTTTGAATATAACAATACGCGAGAATTTGTGTTGGGGGACTACTAAAAGTATTCCTTTGGAAAAGAAAAATTGTATAAAAAAGAATAGCAAAGGTATTACAAGAAGAGAGAAGGTTCGTGAAACTGCGGAGAATAAAAGAGAAAACGAAAAAGAATGATGATATGAAAAATATTGCAAATGTTTAAAAAAAAAAAAAAAATTGTGGCATTAAACGATACAAAAAGTCCGTCATGCAGAAACTGCGTAAACTGGATTCCTCACCAAGTTGAATAACTTTAAAAGTGATTATATAAAATCCAAATTAGGTCTTATTAATTAATGAAATGAAATAAGCTGTAACTTTACTATGTGGTATTAAGGGAATAAAAATAGAATTCTTGCAATCTATAAGTATCAAGTTAGAAAAAACACATTTTTACAATTATTATTATTGAGATTAAACTACAAAAATTAATAATATACTATAAATCAAATGGAATATATGACCACTGATAGACAATTTTACAGTGTCGGTAATTTAAAACATTTTTAAATGTAACTTTGTGTATGAACTTACCCATTGATATCTTTACACTCACTAATACAGAGAGAAATAACAGAACGATTAGAATTGCATTTGTAATTTAAAAGACGTTCATATGTTTCAATAAAACAAAAGCATGTTATATTCAGAAACAATTACAATGTACTAAGAAAATATACACAATCAACAATAAACAATCGAAAGATTCATCGATTTTAATTGACTTTGAAATTTAATTTAAATGTTATTGTATTAAACGCATGTAACGCAATTTTATATAGAGCGTTCTTAGATACACCGTTCTCACACACGTATTAGATTAATATTCCACTTTTGCTATTTTCACGACTTTGGTTTTGTTAAATATAAAACATTTGCATCGTTTTAAATACAATTGATATGTTTAATTTATGTATCCTTTTATTTAGAAGTATAGAGAAAATTAAACGCGATTAATTTTTAAAATTCGGTTTTCAAGTGGGTATACCTTTATTCCTAATAATCAAATTCCCCTGATTTTCAGGATTTTTTTTATTATTTAAATTGTACTTGCCGAGTTTCGTTGCGTGAAAACAAATATTCCTGACGCTAGCGTAATTTTTAAGTTTTGGGTTTCAAGAAAATCCTCCCATTGTGCGATTTCCCTGATTTTTAGGAAATATTTTTCTTATTTTATTTGATGGTAAATATCGAGTTTCGTTGCGAAAAAAATTAATACTGATGCCGCTAGAGTAGTTTTTAAATTTTGTATTTCAGGTAAAACCCCTTCCTAATACCGTCATTTCCGTGGTTTTCAGGAACTATTTTTATTGTTTTATTTAAATGACTATACAGAATTTCGTTGCGAAAATACATATATACGTGCGGCTAGAATAATTTATAAATTTGGTGTTTCAGGTCAATCCCAACTGGTAATAATTTGATTTCACTGGTTTTTCATAAAATATAATTCCTGTTTTATGTCAATAGCCTATACCGAGTTTCATTGAGAAAAAACAAAAAATTTGGCCGCTAGAGCGAAATTTCACTTTGTATCCCACTTTTAAGATTTCGGTTTTCAGCAATAACCCCGTTTCTAATGGTCCGATTTCCCGAATTTTAAGAATATATTTTCTTATGGTATTTAAATTGTATATACAACTAAAATAGCAAAAACTATACTTTACATTGATTTTGTCTGCATATCGGATTTTTGTTGGGTTCTACAAATTTTCAGAAGAGAGCAGACATAATCAAATGGGCCGAGAACCAAGGAAATTCCCCCTTCATCTCTCCTTGACATTGACTTCGAAAATCTCTATTGCACATGCGCAAGGCAGACCGAGCCTTTGATTTAATTTTTACCGATCGGTCATCTAGGTAACAGAAAGCACGTCAGTTAAAAAAAATAGTAAATCTTTTAATTCGGCAATAAAAGTTACCATTAAATCTGCACAGACTCAACCTTACAGCCTTCTTGGACGTTTCGTCCCAGCCTTCAGTGAAGTGTTGATGTTCTAATGACCCCTGGACATCAGTATGAGGGCCCCGGAACAGGTAATACCTAAATATGGTGTAGAATAACCAGAGGTAAAAAAGTTATTAATAGTAACAAGTAAATGAAGCAGGAATAACAAGGTGAAAGAAGAATGATGACTGGTGTACCAAAGGAAGTAACACAAAAGGAAGTGATGTAAGAGAGTTAAAGGAGAAAATGCGGAATAGCTTAAAGCAATTACCAAGAGAAAGGGGAAAAAAGAGAGTAAAAATAAACAAGAAAGCAGAAAGAAAGGAAGAAAGAACGCAAAGCTTCAAACATGTGAAAAGAAACAAAAAAAAAAAAAAACAAAAAGAGCAAGTGGAGAGCTGCATAAAGGATGTTTCAGTTACGGAAATTGAGCAAAATATTTACAACAAACTCTTCAAAGTGCGTCCATTATTTTCAACTAAATTAATTACGGATTAGCCTTCATTAACACTTCTAGGCATGCATCAGACATATTTAATATAATTATGAACAAGATCACAGCAACAGTCTCGTTGAGAGTGAATTGGACGAAATACTTTCTTTGCGTCCTTTTTATTCATTAATGAAATGTTTCTTAATTAGAAGCGGTTTTTGCAATCGAGGCTGCGGGGAATCCTCTGCTTCTAATTAAAGAATAAGAAGAAAATGGCAGAGAGAAACAATAATCCATTCATTACCGCAGGAGCTTAATTCTTCTGCATATTCAGACGCTCCAGCTGAAAATATCTTTTCAAAATGTGTTCTTGGTAATGAGCGCATTCCTCGCGTTACTTTCTCCGACATATAGCAGCTGTCATTCGCATTTCGGTGCAGCAGTAAAAATAGAAATGTTAATTAATATAAAAGATTTTCTTTAAATGCGTACTGCACAGTATTAAGAAGAACTTGTTTAGACTTCAAACAAATACACAAAGAAAAATTGGGTTATGACAAAGACAGTAAACAATTAAGTGACATAGTTCAGAATACATTGTAGAGTATACCCAATATATTTGCAAACTGCACATATGTAATTGTGTAAAATTTAGAAACTCCAGCGGGAGATATGTTGCCTTGGTTGGTTGCATTGTTGGTTTAGGAATATACGATGCATGAGGTATGCAGTCTCTCACCTCACTGGACGCTAAACGCACGTGTATGTTGATATAAATACAACTTGCTAGTTTCCAATAGAAATCAAGAGCGAAAAAAATCCGTCACTTTCAGACCAAATGTTTCAAAGCATCGTATTCCAAAAAAATAGCATCTTTATCTAAAATATACGGTGGGCCAAAGATTACTATCCACTGTGAACGTAAATTGATAAATTTGCTTGTGATGTTATAATCGATTTAAATTACGCGCCTTGCGTGTCTTTTGTTCGTATCGATTTAAGTTACTCGTCTTTTGTTTGTATCATATAGTCTCTGTCCAGTAGAGTGCAGTGGTATCCAATCAAGCAGACGATGTTCATTTGATATTGTTGATTCACAATTGTGAAGATATTTACAACTGCAGAAAAAATACTTTAAAACCTATTACAAAGGTGACTATTGTTTAATAATTAGAGAGTTACAACACGAAAGACCGTTTACAATTTACGATAACGTTTTCAGGTTACTGGATCTGTCGCGGACTACCCCAGTTCAGGTACGATAACATTAAGTGATGAAAGCAAGCTGAAAGTTTCACAAGCCATTGTACAGAGTCCTAAAAAGTCCGTCACGCAGGAATGCGTAAACTAAGCGAATTCCTCACCAAGTTGAATGACTTTAAAATGAATGTAAAATACAAATTAGACCATATTAATTAATGAAATGAAAAAAGTTATGCAATTACTGTATGATATTAAGGGGGGAATAAATTTCTTGCAATCTATAAGTATTACAAGAGAGAAACCACATTTTAGAATTATTATTATTATTATTATTATTATTATTATTATTATTATTACTACTACTACTACTACTACTATTCAGAAACAGTTACAATATACAACGCAAATAAAACAATCGAAAGTTTCATCGATTTTCATTGACTTTGAAATTTAATTTAAATTTTATTGCAATAAAAATATGTAATGCAAACGATTTCTGAATTTGTTACAGAGCGCTCTTGCATTAAAATATAATTTTCCCACATATATTAGATTAATATTTCACATTTGCTGTCTTTACTACAATGTTTTTATCAAATATAAAACCTATGCATCGTTATAGATATAGTTAATATGCTGAGTTAATTTATCCTTTTATTTTGAAAAAATAGAGAAAAAATTAAACGCTAGAGCACTTTTTAAATTTGAATTGTCACCCCTACTTCTAATGGTCCGATTTTCCTAATTTTCAGAAACTATTCTTATTTTATTTAGATGGTATATGCCGAGTTTTGTTGGAAAGAAATAAATATTGATGTTGCTAGAGCGATTTTTAAATTTTGGCTTTCAGGTAAACCATCACTCCTAATACCCCATATTCCTTTATTTTCAGAAGCTATTTTTCTTATTTAATTTAAATTTTATGTACCGAGTTTCGTTGTAAAAAACCAAAATATTGAAGCTACTAGAGCAATTTTTAAATGTTGAGTTTCAGGTAAACCCCCATTCCTATTAATCTGATTTAACTGGTTTTCAGAAACTATTTTTATTAATTTGTTGTAATACCATATACTGAATTTCGTTGAGAAAACCAAAAATTGCGATCGCTAGAGCGCTAATATATATATATATATATATATATATATATATATATATAACTTACACTGTGGCAGGTTTACAAGTACACAAATGTAAATATAAATGTCGCATGGACCTCATGGCCGTTTGTATTAATTTCTAGCTTCTTGCCATTGAAGAACTCCAGTAGTTCGAAATATAGCAATTTCAAGTGTGACTTTATCTAAGTGTTTTATCCTTATCTAATTTTATTATTGTTAATTATATATATATATATATAAAAGAAAATAAAGTAACACTATTAACAATGTAACAAACTGACACTAATTATAAAAGCAGAAAAGGATAAATCACTAAGATCAAGTCACACTTGAAATTGCTATATTTCGAACTCGTTGAGTAGTGTGACTTTATCTTAGTGTAATATATATATATATATATATATATATATATATATATATATATATTTCATTGCCTTTTTGGTACCTAGTATGTAGGATGGAGATTTCAAGAAAATTTTCAAAAATCTTTTCATGATTACAACCGATATATCCAAAGCTATACTAGATTTTTTTAAAAATAAATATCCATTGTCTCTGGAGACCGGATTTAATTTATTATCCAACAAAAACAGTTTAGTATACTCCTATAGGAATCAGTTTGCAGAATCTGTTCAATATGACCCAGTCTCCTTTAATTATTTCAACTCATTAACAGGCGAACTAAAGCAAACGGGGCACCCCGGTATGAAATATTATGAAACGATAATGAAAATTGAACCGCTTCTTTCAATCATTTCACCGTGCCCCATACCAGGGCCCTCGGATATTTTTCTTTGTGCATTCTCCCTCACTATGTGTATCTCGTGTTCCTGACAACGCCAGCCGTTCATCATCTCACTTCTCTATCTCCCTCTCCCACAGGGTTTGGGTTTGGATCGAGCGCCATGAATAAATGTAAAGAAAGCGTCCTTTCCTGGCTATCAAGCAAATTAAATTAAAGAGAGGGTTTACACTGCGGAGTATTTCCCCGTGGGTTCTCACCTTGTGGTCTGTCATCCTGCAAATTCGTTTATTATTTAAATACTTGGCCACTGGGTGCCATTTACTTACGCAGCTAAAGAAGTTGTTTTTTTTTCCGTCACACATTTGTAGTTTTATTTTATTTGTAGTTTTCTCTCTTTCGTGCATATAAAGTTCATATTTCCCTTTAGATTCTGTCATTTAGAATGAATAAATGATATTAGAAGTTTTCTCAGTTGACTAGTCACTGGGGCAGGGATAGCAAGTAGAATTAATAACGAACTTACACTGTGCCAGGTTTACAAGTACACAAATGTAAATATTTAATTGTCACATGGACCTTGTTTATATTAATACCGCCCGTTTAAATCTAAATATAGAATACCGGAAAAAAATGGAAACATTAATTGCTACAAATAACTTTGTATATTTACATACATACAAAAAAGCCTACATGCATACACATATATCCGAACACGCCAATATAGTCGATCCTGGTGTAGTGGTTACCATACTTGCCTCCTAAACCCAAGATCGCGGGTTCGAACTCGGCCAGGACCGATGGATTTTTTCGGGCGTAAAAATCCTAACTATGGCTTCCTTCGGAAGGGAAGTAAAGCCGTGGATCCCGAAAGAGAGGCCTCTGAGCAAAATTTGTCGGCCGTTTCACGCCCTGAGTTGAATGGGACGCTGATGAACTGAGATGTTAAAGAGCGTCCATAAATAAATCAATCAATCAAAAAAAACCTCTGATTCATTGACTACTGCGGTCATCTCCAACGTCAGTCATGTGTTAATGATGAAAATGGCGACAGGAAGTTGGGTTGAAACCACGCGCTGCTATTGAGTTCCTCACTGTGGGGGATTGGACGTATGGTTGAGTGCTGTCTATGGCAAAGCATGTGGATGTGAGTAGGCAACAGTTTTAAAGAAGACATCCAGCCACATCAAACCCACATGATCAGGCCCGCAGATACACAGCATTAAGCACGCGTGGACGATTTGATTCGCGGCAATCGCCGTGTCTCGCAACTTGAATGAGTCTATCCAGTTGACCATGGGGAACTGCATTCTGGATGGGCGTCACGCATGCTAACTCTTGAAATTAAACAGAGCTGGAAACAAGTTTGTCAGAAACTTTTGACTCGTTATGCACAGGAAGTCCATGGGTTGTTAACAATGACCAGTACTGGCACAAGCAGCAGTCGATGGAAAGCAGTTTCCAGAATAACTCCACACCATGTCCTAGGGCAAGAAAACCTTGCTTAAGCACTGCTAACTTTACCAAACAAAACCACTATTTTACTAAATAGGTTACACTCATATAATTCTACGAAAAAAAAAAAACAATTCTATGCTAGATGTTGGAAGTTTTCTTGAAGAACAAGGGAGTTCCACTCTCACATGATCAGGAAAGAGCCCAGATCTCAAATCAACTGAGAACTGATGGAACACGATTGGCAATGCTGTAGCGCAGGAAAAGGCAAGAAATAAAAAAGACCTGGTTAAAGCCATCCATAGGTTGTGGTTTTGTGACATTTCGCCTGACAATGCTTTCATTGCCACACGATGTGATACCGTAATAAAAGCTCGGGGAGGCAACACAAAGTATTGATTCAGCATTTTTACACGAGAAAGAATTATTTTATGTGTGTAAAAGAGTCTCCGTTAAGAATTTTTAAACAAGAACTCATCGGCTTTATAAATTTTATTTACAACATTATTTAGCTATAAAATTTGCATTTTGTTCAGTTTTACTGTTTATGTGTACTTTTAAGAGATATAAATGTGATTAGCATCAAATTTTCACATTTTTTTTAACTTGAAATAGTCAGGTTATGCCTAGAAACACAGTTATAGTAACATTTCAAAACACTGATTTTCTAGATTGGTATAAAGCAAAATACTTAAATATTTAAGTACTTTAGAACATATTGAAAAGTTGAAGCAAAAGTAAAGTTTTAATTGGCTTATTAGGTCATTTCTCATTGAATTGTATCAAACATTTATTTCTTTTAAAGCCGAACGCACCTAGGTCGGTATTGCTGCTTAGTCTTTACTCGTATTGTGAGGGAAGATGACGATAAACAGTTCTTTTCCCATCACGGTGAAATGTTTGCCAGGAACTCGTTTCGCGAGAAAATTAAACCTTCCATTAGCAGAGTAAATTGATGTGAAAGGTAGAAGATGGGCGGGATACCCACATCTAATCCTGGCCCGTATATGTGTAGATTACAGCATTTGATACAGAGAGACCGTCGTGCTGCATTCTGATGAGCCATACCGCGATAATCCCTCTGTAATTCTTTTTCCTGCGTTGCACCCCCCTCAATGATTAAATCCTTAACAACGCACCAGTAATTCTATAGAAACGAACGACATTTTACACGAGAGTTAAAAATTATACAAAAGTCCCATTCCGTTTGAATAAAAATATCAAAGTGAAAGTGTTTTGTTTAGAATCCATTCCCTCAATTCCAGTTCTGAAAGGGTGCGAAAGTCTGTCCTTTTTTCATTTCATTCTCACTTGTAATTTTCTTTGTTTTAAAATTAAAAAATTCATCAGAATGTGGGAAAGCCCGGTTGGCTAGAATTGTTAAATGTTTTCAGAGCCTCTAAAATATTTGTGATAGAAAAATGGGCATAAGGTCCAACATACTAAAATTGCCTTTGGGAAAACCATTAATAGAGCCCGGAAGTTAGGCAAAATGCCTTTTCTATCTGGGTAGATATATTTATGAGTCAGAAATAAACATGTTTACAAACATTCAGAGTCGGTAGGGCCACTTTTAATTTTCCTTCCTCCTCCCCTCCTCTTTTTTGAATCGTTATGGATTTTTTGCGATAATTTACTCACTTTGAAAGCATGTAAAGAATTTCATTTTAGCGAAGTAAAAACTTACAAAATTATATGACATGTTCACCTCACAAAAATATCTATTAAGAATATTGTTACACATTTATTTTTTTTCAAATTGCCAAAAACTTTCCCCTCAAACCATTCAGTTAAGTTCTTTAAATAGCAAAACCTTCATTAGTGAATGAAACGCATGGGTACCTCGGACATACCACCAGAAAATAGAGAGAATGAGGGAAGTACTGTAGTTTTGAATAGTCCTGGCAAATGACCTTGTATCGATCTGTACAAGACAATTCTAGAATATTTGTGGTGCAGGTAACTTCTCAGTTGCACAAATGTAACAAACAATTGCAAGCGAGAAAGATGAAATCGTCACTACAATGTGTTCAGTACGGCAGTAAGAGAGATACCAACCTGAATCACCTAAAAACGCATAAACAGAAAATGAACTCGAGCAGAAACCACTGCGCTTCTTTTGTTCATTCGGCAGGACTATTCAAAACTACTTTACTTTGTCTTAATCAACATTCCCATGAAATGTGAATGTTCTGTTGTAACTGATATGAGTAATTCCAAAATAATGGAAGTAGAACGTTCTTTTTCCATGATGAAAAATGTTCTGTTTGACAAGCGGCTGACTATGACAGTTGATATCTTGAAAAAACATCTTGTTGTTGCTTGTAACCAAGAACAGTAAAGCTTGTGTACTTTAATAATGTAATAAAGAAATTATTAATTATCTGAATTTATTAATAACGGAATATATTTCTGTTTTCAATTTTAACAAATGACAATTTTAATTATTTTACTACATATTTTCAGTATTTTAAGTGCCTTTTTGCCTGCCTATCTTCACCAAAAGGAACTCTTGAACTTCATGGCTCTGTTCACACCTCGCCTCGTCCCTGCGAGTATGCCATTGTACTTGCACTCTGTCGACTGACTAAATTTACACAATTTTCTGCCCTATATAGTAAAATGGATCGTCCTTCTTTAAGTGTGTGCCATGTATTTAATTTTAATTGGAACTTTTGTTTTTAAATTATTACTTGCGTGTTTAACTTTTGAGGCATAGATAAATGACTCAGATAATTCTTTGTTTTTGGACATAGGATATTGCTCTTTTGTTTTGTTATGTACATTAATGCCATTCATTTTTTTAATGTAGCGAAACTTCATTCAATTTTTAAAAAAATTTAAGGCAGTAATGAGTGCTACAAAGGAACATTAAAAATGTATTCTTGAAAATTACTTCTTTGGCAGGAGTTTTAATTGAGGAGTAATTGAGTAAATTTCTGGCCAATTAGCCACCATTCAACGATTTAGAATCATTTAGAGTCTTATCAGACGCGCTAGTTTCAAGTTAAAAATAAAGTTAAATGGTTCTTTTCTTAAAACCGAATTATATGGTTTAAATTCGCTGTTTTTCAGTACGTCGTGTCAGTGAGGGTAGCACAAAACCCTTGCTTAAATCTTTCATTCAAATTATATGTTTATGATAGTGAAGAGGACCATGTAACTAATGAAATAAATCATACACATGAAATTTAAAGCTTATTCAATCTCAGGTAAGATGATGCTGCAACGTTGCCAAGTACAAGAGGCATGTCCTTGAGGGAGAAAAAGTTTTTTTTTTTTTGGAATAAAAAATCTAATCTAAGATACAAAAGCACATCATAAAATCTCAAAAACAATTCATTCCCAACCAAGAAGTGACAGAGAAGAAAAAAGTTTAGACTTTGGTTTCACGTAGAACCATACTCCTGTGTTCTATGTATGCAAAGAAAGATATGGTTGTGGTGGTACTTTCTACAATGCATCACACATCAGTTGTCAGTGAAAATGTGAATAAGTGTGAGAATATTGAGTATTACAATAAAACCAAAGTGGATTCCTTGCACCAGATTCCTGAAAAAGGAAGAAAAGAAGATCGCTAGCATTATTTATGAACTCAACTGACATTACAACTTACATAATATTTTCGGTGAAAACCCAAGCTGGAATATAACTAAGAAAAAGCGTAGATGCCACATGCTCTTTGCTGAATTAGCTGAAACTTTTATATAGCGTCACATAAGATTAAGGCTGAAACTAGAACTTTGCAAGTCAACAGTACAGTAAATGTAAATGAATTAGTACAAGTAAGGATTCACATCCTATAATGTCTCAAACATCAGGCTCTAAAGAAAAAGCGATGATATTTGTGTGATTATAAAATGGTTCGTGGTGAACATTCAACAACCATGTAAAACATAAAAACAGCTTACAATGAAAATATACAGTGAAAGAGTGGTTAGAATCCAGAAGCAGGACACCCTTGTTGAAATGTTGACATTAAAAATAAAGATACGTGTAAAACATTTATTAATATTTTTATACAATGTACAGTTATCTGTATACTGTAGGCATGGTTGACAGTGTGATTTTTCGTAAGTTTTTGTGGTTATGGAGAGAAGAAAAAACAAGTATAAAGTAGGCACATGTTTGACAAAAATATGATTTGTCCGAGAGTTTTTGTGTTAAATGTTCCCAATAACTTACAGTGCAAATGTTGCAGAGATTAACAATGTAAAATTATCCATATGTTAAATGTACTTTATGTTTAAATAAGTCAATAATTTAAATAAATATTCCTTATAGAGATAGATTTTTCAAGATACCAGTGTTCCATTATTCCAGAATTCCCATATAAATACAGTGAATCTGAGAGACACATATTCGGTGTTTATAGTAACAAAAGGAGCTTAGGTATTACAGAGTTAAAAGAAAATATTTTGCAATTTAGCCAAGAACGGCGGATGGTTCTCTTTCCTTTTTTTTTTTTTTTTTTTTTTTATGCATTTCAATAATATTTTGGGAAACCTGTAAAATTGCCAATCCCGCTACTGAACTTACTAACCTCATCCCTGTAGCTTCGGTTCTTCTACTGGTGTGATCAATTTTTTGTTTCCCCCCGGAGTGTTTTGTCTATGGGCGAATGAGCCGCTCCTTAACCGGTTAGCCGGCCAGCCGTGTCTCGGTGATTAGCGGGTTTAAAACAATAAAACACACCAACCATATATCAATACACCAACCAATTTAAGAGACTCATTATTTACCAAATTATCAATTGAGGCGTTGTAACTGCCCGTCTTCATCCTCCACACGTTTTTGGTATCTTTTTAAGAAATTATTCATCACTAGCTGTAGTTTATTTTGAGAAATCCGGACAATTTCCTGACGAATATTATCTTTGAGTTCTTGTATGATGTGCGGGTTTGTCTTGTACATGTCATGTTTTAATGTACCCCCGAGATAATAATTGCAGGCTGTTGAATCGGAGGACCGAGAGGGCCACAAATCCCTCTCTACTAATAACTCTGTCTTGTGGAAAATATTTGTGAATTGCTCTCATGCAATTATTCGCAGTGTGAGCAGCGGCAGAGTTCTGTCGAAAAAATTCTCTCTGTCGGTTAATTCTCTGAAAAAAGGGGGGTTACTATGGTATTCGTATAAAAACAGAATCAACTGTATGTTCAAAAAACTGTTCTATGATTGTATCATCACTGAGTTAACACATATGAAAAGTACATAAAGACATGCTATGCAGTGGTAAATGCGAGGTATAATATATTTAATATATGCAGTCGAATTAAGAAAACAACACCACAACACACACCCGGGAACAACTGCGCTATGACTGCGACAGTCAGCAATGCCAACAAGTGCACAGTGCGGCAAAAGCGTGGGGTTCGCTCAAAGGAAACACCGGGAAAGTCACACTGATCGTATGGTATAAGATTGTAATGGAGACGAAACTGACAACTTTCATTGTTTCTTTACGTTTCCTAAATCGACAATTATCTTATTTTTCCAATTTAGAAAAAGTTTTGCATGTGTTCCTTTTAACATTCACTTCATGCGGCACGTTTATCAATAACACTATGCAAAATAAGTATATCGGGATGCGTTCAAAACACTTTGCGTTTTGGACACCGCTTTCCCGATCCTTGTTGTTTGCAATTCTCTGGAAGAATTTACAATACGTTAACTAACATTATAGCGCAAAAGCTTGGCGTAACGCTGGAGTTGTTAAAAATTTAACATAATGCTAGTCTGTTTATGAAACCGCCCCTAGAGTATCAAGTATGTTTTCTGCTTGCTCCTTACTTCATGCACCCCTACTGGTAACAGCGCATCCCGCTTTACGCCTCTTTACTTCTGCATGCGATAGGACGCTAATCCTCGGCAAGTTCCTGTGTGCGGGAAGCTGATAATCGCAAAAGCTCCAAGTATTTGTAGAATACTGCAGTAAACAAAGTCAGTCATTCGACCAGCATGTTTTAAGCAATCCGTTTTTGTATGTCGTCTAACAATTAGAAAGACCATCTGCATTAAGTTTCAATAGCAGTAGATTGAACGATTTTTCTACAGTAAATATCTAATTCAGAATACTGCATACAAGAAATACCTAAATAAACCACTAGTGTTGCTATAATTGTAGAGAAATGCCAAGTTTGACTCTTGTACCACTCACTCTAAAAGTTGCTAACTGGTAAATGCTTACTGGTAAATCTAATATCCTACGTTGAATATAATGTTACTGGAAAAGGTTGAGATTCCCTGGTCTAGAATATTACAGACTACATTAATCATAAAATACGCTCTCTTTAGTGCCGAATTTTATTTTTAGCCTGTAAGCGTTTGTACACCGGGGTCTTGCCAGCCGCCTGCCACCTGCACGTAGACGGTCAGTCGCAGTTTGCTGTTACGAGAGCAAGCTTATTTCTGTTTATGATTAATGGATAAATATAATTCCAGCATTGTGTTACTACAGGCTACTGGTTCGTCATTGATATTAATTATAGTGTGTTAGTGTAGTATATTTTATTGTATATTGTAGTGAATTGCTACCACTGCAGCAGAGAAAAAATCAAACATATAGAAATAAAGACTGACAAAGGATTCGTCAGATATTTCAAGTTAATTTAACTTTACTTTGAGTTTTATGAAACGTAAACAGTTATGTTGCAAGTGTATTATCTGTGTACCATTTCAATCCAATTTCGAAAACTGCAATGCATTACCTGCCCCCGCTCTCCTCAGACGATAGGTTAAGTACATGAACTCCGCAGTAATTTGCAATATTAATTAACGTTCATTGTGTGTAAGACCTGTGGTAATCAGCACGCGATGTTAAAAGCTTAAAACAACGTGCTATTGTGTATTGTAATGACTAAACTCTCTGCGACTTACCTTAAGCGTGCCCGCAGAACAAAAACACCAACGCATTCACGTCGTATGACTGCGCCTCATTTTGGCTTTTAGAAATGCATATCATTTCTTTCTGCCTTACGTGTCTCTTTCTCCGTAGTAAGTGCAATTTCCTACCAACTGCTATACAGCACAGTTTCCCATCACATTTTGGACGTCATAAAAGACACTGAATCCCAATCTCTCTTAATTTCTGTGTGCGTATGAACTTAGATGTGTGTTTGTAAATCAATATTTTCAAGAGATGTCTAATAATTAACATTTCTCCAGCTGTACACCTGGAATAATAAAATTTTATAGAGCTCTTAGTTTTTAGCGTTTGTGATAAATGTGAAACATCGCAAAATATACCCGGTTGAATATTTTTATTTTTCACAAGTTATAGAATGACGAGTTATCACAGAGTGGCGCAGTGAAACGGGAAGATTTGAATTAACTTAAATTGCAAATTTACGACGAAATGCAATGTGAATGAAATCAGATTATTGGGAGGGAGGGTTTACCTGAAACCCAAAATTTAAAAATCGCTCAAGATGTGGCAAATTGTTTCTTCACAACAAAATTCGACATGTACCATTTAAATTAAATAAGAAAAATGTATCTGAAAGTTAGGGAAATCGGACCAAGTAGGAGTATACTTGAACCGAAATTTAAAACTCGCTCTAGCGTTTAATTTTCAGTTTTTTTTTAAATAAAATGAGGAAATGATTCAGCATATAAATGTACTTATAACGATGCATATGTTTTATGTTTAACAAAAGCATCGTCGTGAAGATAGCAAATGTGAAATATTAATCTAATATGTGTGAGAATTATATTTTTATATAAGAGAGCTCTCTAATAACCTTCAGAAAACTTTGCGTTTACATGTTTGTAACACAATAACATTTAAATTAAATTTCAAAGTCAATGAAAATCATTATAACTTTCGATTGTTTTTATTTGCTTTGTACATTGTAATTGTTTTTAAATATTAACATGTTTTTTTTTTTTTGTTGAAACATATGAACATCATCTTCTAGAATAAACAATGAAACTCAAAACCTTCTTTTGTTTATCTTTAGTCAGTGTGAATATATCAAGAATTCAGTTCATAACCATGGTTACATTTAAAAATGTTTAAAAATACCTACACAGTATAGCTTTGTCTATCAGTGGTCATATGTTTCGTTTAATTCATAATACACTATTATTTTTGTGGTTTAATAATAATAATAATAATAATAATAATAATAATAATAATAATAATTCTAAAATGTGATTCCATTTTTGTGATACTTATAGATTGCAAGAAGTTTAATTTTTCTGCCTTAGTACCACACAGTAATACATAATTTATTTCATTTCAGTAATTAAAAGTCCATTAATTTGGATTTTGTATTCTTGCTTAAAATTACTCTACTAGGTGAGGAATTCGCTTAGTTTACGCAGCTCCTGCGCGACGGCCTTTTTAAAATTAATAGTAATTAACCCTAAAGTAATTAACATTCAATGTTTTTTTTATTAGTTTTATTTAAGGACGTTCTTTAACATTTCAGGACGTCAGTGTCCCATTCAAAGCCGGGCGTGAAACGGCCGACAAATTTTGCTCAGAGGCCTCTTCTTTCAGGCTTGAGGTTCTTTATCGTGCCGTAAAGGTACGACACGAGACCCACGGCTTTACTTCCCATCCAAAAGAAACCATACTTATGATTTTTACGCCCGAAAAAATCCATCGATCCTGCCCGGGCTTGAACCCGCGACCTTGGGTTGATTACCACTACACCACCAGGACCGACATTCAATGGGTTACTAATAATCAATTTCTTTAGAAATTTAAGAATTTGTGAAGTCATTTTAATATATTTATATTAATATCTGAGTTTCAAATTGCAATCATATTTAAAACCCCTCCAAACAGAGTAAAAACATTTCTGTTTTATAGGTTTTACATTTTATACCACAGTATAATGTAGTGAGCTAGGCTTCTTTCGCATTGTTAAATACTATTTAAGTATTAAACAAATTACAGATATACAGCTGTATTTAAGTTGTGCAGAAAGTCTCCGGTTAAAAATGATACTTGTTATTTGCACTTCTTACATTTGACAGCGACCGTTAATGTGTACTCAATATACAGGATACCAGAGAACAAAACCCATCCCTACAGTCGGCTATACTTCTGTTATTTTCTTTCCACTGCCAAAGGCTGGAGCCTTCCTGTTTACTTAGCAAATGGTTTGGCGTTTTGTTTTGTACACTTTTGTGCCATCCTCGGAAATTTGTCTCTAACTTCCGCACCAAAACTTCTCTCTTATTATATCTCGCTATTTTTCGTCATGTTGGGATCTCTGCTAAGCTGAAATGTAAAACTCGGTTTAAAACGCCAACCATTAGAGTTAAAGGTTTTTTGAATGAATTGAAGCATTCAAACAAATACCCAACAAAGCGAGATGAATTCAAATTCCCCAGAGATTCCTACGGAAGTTTTATTTACCGATCTATGGTAACAAATTAAAACCTTTTTAACTTAAGAAAAACCACACCTCCAACATCGCAGTAGCTGGTACGAAGTATAGTCCCCAGAGGGCACGTGAGTGCTATCCAAACGTTATGTGCCTAATCACAGAGGCTGTGTGTGACCCGCACCAATAATATTTTAGCTTTAACCAATAGGAATAAAGAGTAGGCAAACTTCACTTGCAGTGATTCTCAATGCAGCTTACCTGCAGCTGCGGGAGAATTTATTAATGTTATTGTTCGGCCTTTCTTTGACCTGCCGGTGGTTAATGAGGATACCGTGGCAGCAATACGAGGGTCACTCTGAAAGTTTTAAGAATTAACAATGAGTTGTGACAAGACAGTGCAGGTTTTTCTGGCTATGTAGATTGAAGTTTAAATAGAAACATGTGCAAATCTGAGCTAATGTGTAGTGTCAGCACAGCTGTGTATGTGTACGCAGGTGTTGCTGCGCCAGACGCTAAGATGAATCTCCAGCGAAAGCATTTATGCGCTATGATTTACTACGAATTTTGGGGAGAGATAATGCTTTGAAAATTGCAAGCATCATTTGGTGGTCTTTGCCCTTCAAAAGCGTTTTTAAGAATTCGTGCCATAAAAATCTCCCAGATCTCGAAATAATCGTTTGACAGTGCGACACTGAACATCTGTTAATTTTCTTCTTGCATTATATTCTAGAGAGAGCTCTTTAACTGCTTGTATAGCGTTATGCATAACGCAAAAACTGATGTTCCGCAAATCGCGGGTTCAGTTTTTGGCATTACGTAAATTTGTGTGTGTGTGTGTGTTTTATGTAATATAAAGTGCTGCGATATGTATACTAAAGAATTATGAAGAAATTTACTCAATGCTTTCAAGTTTTATTTTCTTTCTCAACAATGAATGCATTACCAACATACAATGGCTAATAAGCTTACTACTAACATGGATACCTAAACTTAATTTACCTAACGCATACTCAGGGCACGATTCTCATTGGTAAGTGCAGTAGCATCTACAAGGGTTGTAATTATATGAATTGATATGTTAAGATTTAAGTGTATAAATTAAAGCATCAGCTTAAAACCTGTATCATTAGGACTTAGAAACAAATGAACGAGACGAAATCGAAAACAAAAGACTATCTGTTACTCGAAAGCTAATGTCATAACTATTGTGCCAGAGTGATACATTCAGAAACCTGTCTTCGTTATCGTGTGTTATGCTTTCCAGGGATATCTTCATTAGCCAGTGGCGTACTGGTACTTTATAAACTTACAGCCATAACTTCAAAAATTGAAAAGATAGGCCATATGTTTTCTATTTCAAATTAGCTACCTAAGACGCCTCCACGCTCTCTGATTTCTGTGTAATTCATTAACACTCTGTAAATATAATACATATTAAATAATATTGCAGAGAGACTATATTCTTGTATTAGACCACAATTTGTTTTTATTTCTTCTGTTCACTTTCTCTTTACATCTATTATCATTTATGCGTTCATATATAAGCTTTTTATTTTTTATTAAAGTATAGGAACACCCGGTTTTATATAATATTTTCTATAATTATAAGCGATCTACTATATCAAGTTTTCTAGGTCAACAAATGGCATGTCTGTTTCTAAGTTATGTTCTCTTTGTTTTTCTATAATTTGTTTTGCTGTAATAACATTTTGCATACATGATTTGCAGTTGTAGTTTGCAATATATAAATTATTTAATCTAAATGTTTAATATGGAGGTAATGATTCTTACATGTATTTTAAAGTCAATAAATATAGTAATTATATAATTAGTAAGCTTATAGTTTTTAAATTCGTTTCTTTGTCCATTTTAAATATTGAGATAATTTTAGCTATTTCTCATTCTTTTGGAATTTTCTTCATTCTCCAACACATATTCAATAAATGTAATAGGCGTAGTTGTAATATTAATTCTCCATACTTAATTAATTGAACTGTGATGTTGTCTGTCCCTTGAGATTTTGTATTTATCGTTTTGTTGATAGCATTTTTGCATTTCTTCTATTGTTATTAAATCTACTCTTAAAGTTCGAAATTCATCAACGATCTACATTGTCATAACAGCCATTAGGAATAACCGAGAAATGTTCTACATATTTGTAGTTTAATTTTGTTATGGAATTTAAGGAAACCATAAAATAACCTAATGACTTCATGTATTCACTGCTAAGCCACGTTTAAATACGAAGTTCCAAAAAACTTTGGTTTTATACACGCTTACGAATTTGTTTCTGGGCTTCAGGAGAGCTGTGCTAGAAAGATTTACTCAGAGACTCCCCAAAACGGAAAGAAAGCAGGCCTCATTATTTCAGAATATATTTTGGCATTCTTCTAGCAAAGCTTTCGCTTCTACAGTACATCTGCCATCAACAACTGTAGATAACGAGTTTCCGAAACATGTGCACTCCAGGCATCGTACGAAAGAAGAGTGTGTGGAGATGAAATATTCAGAGCTAAGGCCGCGTTCCATGGAATGCCTCCCTCTGTACTCGCGCCGCGGAATTCAATTGCGAAAATTCTGCGGGGAATGTCGATGCGCTGCAGCGTGGCAGAGAGTAAATAATCGCCATTACGTACAGCAAGATGCTTCTCCTGGGATATTCTGAACACACCCTCAGCAGAAAACAACTCGTTGTGGTGTTAGTGGAAAAATCTGATTTCTGATGATCATTATGTTACATCCTAATTAGAGCTAATGAGTGTTTTAGGAAATATTAGCTGGAAAACAACGGATATTAATTTCACTTCTTCAATATAGCTTTAAAATATGAAACCAGAGGCGGCCCGTCAATAAGGGCCACTCTCCCAAAGAAAATGCCATAATTATTTACCATTTTCTCTTCTCCTGGTCAACTTTTAAAACAAAAAATGCATGAAAACAGCAAAGTAAACCGTGGGTTCTTAGTTATATCTTACGCAATAAGCGCATTTCCTGTATACTGTAGTAGCGGTAGCATGCGGGTCCTCCGTTAGTAAGGGAAGCTCATGAGTCAGCAAAGATTTACAAGATATTTGTCTTCCTCCAAGATTGGATAGCCTTTCTCCAGCTTATTCTTGCGTTCTCATTGGCCACCAGGAAGACGCCCGTGGCGGCGCTCGGTATTGTCTCTTTTCTTAAGAATCAGATGTTGATGGGTTACTGACTAGCAGTTGTTTTCGCATTTTGTTTGAAATTGGGTGGTTCCTCACGTTTGTCAGTGGAAAGTTCACTGTCACAGTGTTAACGTATCTGTTTTGTCGTAATGAATAAAGTGGGCCTTTGGTTAAAAACCCCATTTTTGCGTCTACGTTGAACTGTTACGTTGGTAGTAAAATGATTTGAACCTCATCAACCGAAAGCTATAGGAGCTTACTCAGCAAGACAGTACAAATTGGAGATAAAAAATTAATCTTCCATTATCATGAATATATTAACCCGTGCTGTGTATAAGAATAAAGATATAAAGTAGATATTTATTGTTGGATTTTTATTAGTATCAAATGGGTATATGATTTTTTTCCTTTCTTTCTTATGGTTTGAAAAAAAAAACATTTTGATTGACGGCGTGTGAAAAAATAAATAGAAAGAAACAATTTCGTTTCTTCATATGCCAACAAAACGACAGATATTACATGTATATCGCATTTGTTATAATATTACGATACATCAGTAGGATAAACCGGTTGAAAGATTCATAAAATTCTTGCTGTTTCTGAACTGAATGCAGAAGACATAAGTCGTACTTTACCATCTGAATTATAAGAGTTCCATATAAAACAGAAGTTTATAGTACAAACATACGAGGCGCTGCAGTTATGACAGAATGTTGAGCAGGAGTATAAATCTTGATAAAAAAAAGACCTATTTCCACGCGGTGTGCCTCTGGTCTACCCATCTACAGGGACCAAGAGCCGCCATTTTCTTTGTTTTGATTTCAGAGTAAAATCACTAATAAAAATTTCTGAAACTCAAGTGCAAAGGTAAATTATAACGTAATCCAAGGAATAACGCTGTTATATTGATAAACGCTTTTAAATCATAACAGAGAGGTAAGGTATACAACAATTTTACGCTAATTTCGTTACAATGACATTTGTATGGAAATGTTTAACTCAAACCCTAGCTTAATATTCCTCCACTAACTTTACTTTGAATAATGGCAATGCAAAGGACTTAACTAACAACTATTTAGTATGTTCCCCTTGGGTCCTAATTACATCCAAGACTTGGTTTCGATCAATACTCCAATGTCTCTTTGGTCGATATCGCCCTAGGGGTGCCACCTTCAGATCAAGTAAGTTCTCGGGCGAGCTAACCTAACCTGTATTGTTCAAAGAGAATTATCACCTCAACGTATTCCCGGTTGGATGCAACGCACCTGCCCTCACCGTCAAAGGCATGCTGGAAACGATTTTTCTACCGGTCCTTCAGAATCGCCTCGGCAACTTCTTCTGACGAGATGTCCCGCGAAGGTTTTTCTTCAATTTGGGGAAAAGGAAAAAGTCACGCGGGCTAAATGTGGATATTAGGGGGCGAGTGAGGGACAATTTTACATTAATATTCGGCTACAACAATGGATCTGGAGCAGCGCTTAATTTTTTGCACGGAAATATGACGTTTTGCGTGTGATATGTCCTACAAGGATGAAATGGTAGGAGAGGCCAATTTATTTATCAGCAAGATCCCCAGAGTTGTCGCATTTGAACTTTTTTGAGTAATTTAAAGTCGGTGGCACATCGAGAAAGAGAAGTCGGTCCTGGCGGTGTAGTGCTAACCATACTTACCTTCTAAACCCAAGATCGCGGTTCAAACCCGACCAGACTCGATGGATTTTTTCGGGCGTAAAAATCCTAAGTATGGCTTCCTTCGGAAGGGAAGTAAAGCCGTCTGTCCCGTGTCGTACATTTACGGCACGATAACCTCAAGCCTGAAAGAAGAGACCTCTGAGCAAAATGTGTCGGCCGTTTCACGCCCTGAACTGAAAGGGACGCTGATGACCTGAGATGTTAAAGAGTGTCCGTTAATAAAATAAATCAACAACATCGAGAAAGACACAACAACTTAGAAGATCTGGAATGTCGAATAAAGGAATTGATGCAAGAAATTTCGAACCCTAGTTAAATGATTACTTAAAGGTTTTTATGAACGACTGGCACATAGTCAAGCAGCTGAGGGCTACCAATTTGAACACAGAATTTAGACGTTGAACTGGATTTGTTTTATTACTTAGCCAATACATTTTTAAAAGCTCTTAATGAGAAATGCTCTTAATGTAAAAATGAATTGGATGTTCCTTTTAAAACAAGAGAGTCATACCGGAAGACAAAAATTCTCGATATAACTTTTGAGTTTTTAGTTTACGGTCACCCTCACAAACCAAGTTTCATGTCACTGAACCTGATGCTTCAAAAGTTATTTAGATTGTGTCCTACTTATAACTAACTCTGCATAATGAACAGATAATTATATGATTTTGGTTGTAAAAACATTTAATAGACAAAATACTTTTTAAATCACAGGGTAAATAGAAGTGAACTATTATGACCAATAAGTGAACATTAACTGATAAAATATTTTAATAATGAATTTTTAACTTTTTAATAACCTAGATTTCGAGAATGGAAGGCTTCATGAAAGGTGATAAATGGGCAGATAATATAATATTAAGTAAGCAAAGAACTCAGCTAAAGCGAAAAGAATGAGATATGTTGTAAAAACAAATTTGTAGGAAATAGAGTTTGAAATAATATATTAGTAAAAATGCTGGCGACGGGAAAACTGCAGGTGTTCAGAAAACACAGAGTAAAAAGAAAAAAAGAACTAAAATAATAACAAAACCAACGTACCGCCTGGGGTAATGTGGATATAATTTTATTTCTTTTGTTGCTGCCATCTCAATTTTACAATGTTACGTTTTCACAAATGCATCAATAAAAATAAGTGGCAAAAACAAATTTGTTTACAGGTTGAAAAACGGATATGATTAACAATTGCTCTGTAAATACCTCGAAATATTTCTGAATATCTTAATGACACAACTGTAATAAAACCTTTAACGACAATTTTGAATAAATTAGTATTTACATTTTTAATTGCAGTACATCAAAACAAGTTTCTCGGGAATAGTACATTGGTGCATAGCAGTTACAGAAGCAACAAGGTACATGGAGGTTCCGTGCTAAAGTTTACATATATGGGGTAAGTGAAAAAGTATGATTCAAGTACGAACAAATGTGATATATTAGAACATATTTGTAAGGGAAAAGCCTTGGAAGCCTTCAGCTCTAGCACTTATAAGAGAGTTATGTGAAGTGTTTACTCTGCTCTGATGAGCAGTAAATTTCATTTATAGTAACATAGAGCAGTCATTTCGTTCTTGAAATGTACCTGACAAATGAAACAAAAGTATTTTTAACATAATCACTTTGAAATTTAAACATTCGACCTCCGTGGGTCCTTAGAAAAGTTTATTAAACAACGCAAGTAAAAATTATTTTTTCGTAATATACTTTATTTCTACACATAGTCTCCATTGATGTCGATAGTCCAATTATATCATCCAATCAGAAAAATAAGATCTATCAATCTCTACAAAATACCCATTGGGTGACAATCATTTCTTTATTTGATGAACCTTTCTTCCCATCAAGAAAAATTTTCAAGTTCGGAAATAAGAAAAGCTCACTTGAGGCAAAATTTAGAGAATAGGATGGATGAGGAATAATTTCGAAGTCAGATTCAGGCACTTTGGCCATTGTGACTGCTGCCGTGTGGTTGGAGCATTGTCCTAATGAAAAAGTCAATCACGGTCATATTTTATTCAATATATGTCTCAAACGATCCAACTATGAAGCATAACAGTCCCCAGTTGTGGCCTGCCTTTTTGCAAGAAATCAATCACGATTATATCCTGGAAATCATCCCCAAAAAACACTGGCTATCATCTTTCCAGGTGACAAAACAATACTCGCCTTCTTTGTAGTGCTCTCACCAGTCCGTGTCTATTGTTAACACTGCTGCTCTGTCTCCAGAGAGTTATGGTGAACCCAAGTGTCATCCACAGTCACAAATCGGCGCAAGACCTCCACAGACATTGCGTTTTTGGTCAAAAGTCAGCAACTGTGACATCCAACTGATTTCTTATATCTAATTTTTGTGCATCATTCAACTGAGGTGCCTACAGTCTCAGCTATCTCCTCAATTTCACTCCACGATTTTACATTACAATATCACGGATTTCTTCAGTGATTTTCGTTTGTGGTGACTCTCAACTGGGCGGCCGGAGCACGCTTCGGCTTCAGTGCTTCTTCGACCCCATTTAAACTCGTGCATCCACTCACTGTCTTCATTACAATGCAGAGTCCGCATGAACTTCATCCAACTCTGCTTTGATCTGTCTCGCCACCCAACCTTTAAATGGAGGCAGCACTTTCCTGCACTTTCAGTCTGTGATCATGTGTGAATTTTTTCATTTTTCTGAAGTCATTGCTTTGACAGGACGTCCGGAACGATCCGCATCGCCTGTACTCGCTCTGCTACATTTACTAAACACATCGAAACATTTACACACCATTCTAAGCTAATGTTTTACAATTTTACAGATTCATGTTCCTTCATTTTGAACAATTGTTTAACAGTTTAAGTAGGAATGTCGCTCTGAAAAACAAACTTAAGGCTTGTAACAGTTTATAACCCTATAAATTATCCGTTAGCAGTCGCCACTTCATCAAGGTAGCTTTTAAAACCATCAAATGCTCTTACCTTTTGAGTTTGCAAAGATTTATCAAACATGAACACATAACAAGATTTAATTACATTAAGATATTGCCTTAGAGAAATTATATATTGAAAACTTGATATTTTGTATTTAAGAAATGTTCTCCTCTCTGTGTTTTAGTAATTTTAATCGCATCAACCAAATTTATGGCTTCTCAATCCCAAGCCTCTAAGGGCGGGGGCAGGGGGATTAACTACTTTCCATTTTTTTTTTTAATGAATTCCAAAGGAATGAAGAAATTGCAGCCGTACGCGTAAAACATTTATTTTATTTTATTATTTTTATTTATTTATTTTTAGCGATTTCCGAAGGAATATAATCTATTGCGATTGTAAAAATAGAATTCGTTTTTAATAAACTTTCTAAATATTCAAAATTTATATATATATATATATATAATGTGTGTGTGTGTATTAACGCCCTATGATCGCAATTATTTGTTTTTTCTCAACGAAGTTCTGCAAGATTCGTTGAGTTTGTTAACCAGCCCAATTGGAATGGGGATTAACCTAAAGAGAACATTTTTAAAAACGTCAGCAATAATTACTTTTTCTGGACGAAACTGGGTATATTTCTTCAAAATTAATTCATAAAATCAGTTTCCGAAAATCACGGCAATCTGGCCATTAGGAAATATACCTGAAAAAAAAGTAGGAGTTAAAGCGAAATTTTATAACCGCTCTAGGGAGCGCAATTTTCATATTTTAAAGAAAATTTGACTTATGCATTTAAATAAAATAATAAACATATTTTTCGAGGAGGGAGGGTTTACCTGAAAACCAAATTTTAACAGTCGTTCCAGGGGCATTAATTTTTTTTTTGCAACGAAACTCCGCAGAATTTAAATAAAATAAAATAAAAATATTGTTTCTGAAAATCAGGGAAATCGGATCATTAGGGGTTTGAGTTAACTTGAAGCCCAAAATTAAAAAATAGCTCCAGCAGCCCCAATATTTGTTTTTTTTTCACAACTAAACTCGGCATATCACTTAAATAAAAGAACATTTTATTTATTTAAATAAATAAAAAAAAAAAGAAAATCTGGGAAATTGGAGGGGAGGGAGGGATTTACCCACAATTTACAAATCGCTATAGCGGTATTATTATTATTTTTTTTTTTCGCAGCGAAACTCCGTATGTACCATTTAAATAAAATACAAAATATTGTTTCTTATAATCAGGTCATTTTAGGAGTGGAGGTTAACTTTAAACCCAGGATTTAAAAATCTCTCCAGCAGCCCCAATATTGATTTTTAACCGGTAAACTTGGCACATACCATTTAAATCAAATAAGAAAAAGGGTTTATGAGGAAATCGAACCTTTAGGAATATACTTTAAATTTGAAATTTAAAAGGCGCTCTTTCGTTTAATTTTTCTCAATATTGTATTAAAATGAAAAGGACAAATTAACTCGGCACATAAACTGCATATATAACGATGCGTATATTTTATATTTAACAACTTCGTCATTATAGAAAAAGTGAAATATTAATCTGTGTGTGAGAAATATATTTGTATGTAAGAGAACTCTATTATATTCAGAAAACGTTTACGTTACATATTTTTCTACAATAATATTTAAATGACATTTCCAATCCAATGGAAATCGATGAACTTTTCGGTTGTTTATTGTTGATTGAGAATATATTTCCTTAGTACATTGTAATTGTTTTTAAATAGTTGTAAATATTGCATCTATTTGAAGTATTGAAAAATATGAACATCATCTTAAATACACAATGTAACTCGACACTTTCTGGTATTTCTCTGAATGTAAAGATGATATTAAGAGTTCAGTCCATAAACAACGTTACTTAAAAATGTTTAAATACCCACACAGCGTAATATGTTCAATGAATTCTAGTGTAATTAGATCAGAAACGCGTATTGGTCGTGGAAGGAACTATGAGAATGCGATTCAGCAATCTTCATATAAACTATGTAAAAAGAATGCTTATAAAATGTTAAAATTAAGCGTTTATAGAAACCATAAGACTTAGCTACGAAATATTACTCTGAAAAATTATTCATATAGTTTCAATATGCCAAATAAAATTTAAATAATGACAACAAATAATAATAATGATAATAATAATAAATCAAATTATCCTTATAAACGTTATATTGTTGCCAAAGAACGTTTTCATTGTATGCATTGTTACATTATAACGTACGACTTTATAATTTATCTACCTAGAGTGTTTTACTTTGTTTAGGCGTCGATGAAACCAGGTCGCGACAACATCAATATTTTCTCCAAGACAACTTTATTGACCTATTGATCTGTGAGTAGACAATATAATGACAGCATCTGTTCAGTTTGGAATAATACAGAGAAAATGAATGATATTTCCTCTGCTACATAATAGATGTAGATGTATGTCTAGCTTTTACACACTGTCTTATGCATAGAAAAAATAACCTGCTTGTTCTTGTTGCTACTGTTCTTCTTCTTCTTCTTCTTCTTCTTCTTCTTCTTCTTCTTCTTCTTCTTCATCATCATCATCATCATCTTCTTCTTCTTCTTCTTCTTCTTCTTCTTCTTCTTCTTCTTCGGAAAACCAATCAGATTACCAGAGCCCGGAAGTTGGGCAAAATGCCATTTCTATCTGAGTGGATTATTTAACAGGCAGATAGAAATGAACATGTTCCCGTACATTTGGGGTGGTAGGGCCAGTTTATATTTTGCCTATATTGGCTTCTGTTAACTATTTTAAGGTTTCAAACCTTTTGGGGGGGGGGTGTTAAGGATTTTTTTCTGCTATTATTTACGCAGTTTAAAAGGCACATAAATCATTTCAATATATCGAAATGATAAAACCTACAAAAATTAAATGGCATGCTCACCTCACACAAATATATACATTTTCAAGCAGTCATAAACTTTCTTTCAACCCTTCACCTAAATTCTTTAAATAGCAGAACCTTCATCAGTGAAAAGAACACCCAGTTACCTCGGTCACATGAATACGAGGAAATAGAGAGCATGCGGCAAGTACTGTAACTTTGAATAGTCCTGGTGAATGACCTTGTATCGATCTGCGCGAGACAATTTTAAAAAATGTTTGGTGGGGGTAACTTCTCAGCTGTATAAATGTAACAAATAATTGCAAGCGAGAAAGGTTGTGCAATAAACCGCCCCTACAATGTGTTCAGTACGGAAGAAAGAGAGATACTAACCTGATTCCCCTATGAACGCATAAACAGAAAATAAACTCTACCAGAAATCACTTCGCATCTTTTTCTCATGCGCCAAGACTATTAAAACTACTACTTTACTTTGTCTTGAGCAGTATTCCATGATGTCCTGAAAGGTGAATGTTCTTTTGTAACTGGTATAAGTCCTTCCGAAATAGCTTATTTTAAAAAATGCTCCAATCACTTCAGTGGAAATAGAACGTTCTTTTTCCATGATGAAAAATGTTCTCTCTGACAAGCGGCTGACTATGACAATTGATACCTTGAAAAAACACGCTGTTGCTTGTAACTAAGGAAAGTAATCTTAAGTACTTTAATTGTGTGGTAAAGAAATTATGTATCTTAAATACCCATTTTCATTAATAATGAGTGATATTACTCTCTGTTTTCACTTTTAATAAATGCCCATTTTAATTATATGTATTATCCAAATAAATGCCTGAATATCCCGGCTCTGGTGATTATGATATGTAAAAAAAGTATGAAAAGGAACAATCGAACCAGTTACTAACAGTAATTCCGGGACCAGAAAGGGAGAAATCGCTAGTCGGATATATAGAAAAGAATGAAAGTGTGTAAAAGCTCTAATAACATAAATTGTTACCAATTTCTATATTTTTATCTCGTTGTTGACTATCGTATAGTGATTAAATGGTTATTTATAATAACTAAAAGTGAGACATCCTGAAAAAATAATTACAAGCTCGGAAATAGATGTTTTGTTTTACTAACAAATGTTACAGGGTGAAGGACACTTAATACATTAATGCATACAAGTTATAGATCAGATCATTACCAGTAAAATTTAAAAAATAATGATCTTGATATGACTAATGTTTACTGAATTAATTATTCTTTTTTTTAAAAAAATTAAGCACAACAAGTTTCAATATAGGAGACTCACTATTGCAAATCATTCACAGAAAAGAACAAATAAGTCAAACTTGTCTTTACAATAAAAAATTTGGTAGATATAAAGGAAGTATAAGTAATTATTTTTCATAGTTTGTTGACATTTTGCTTGCTTTATAAATTTTATTTGCAAATATTTGCGTAGTCATGCCATTTACGTAAACACGTTTAATTCAAAATAACATTTAAAAGAAATAAATATAACAAGACCATCTCTTGCGTTTATAATAATCTTAGGTTTTCACAGATGGGTCATTATTATTATTATTATTATTATTATTATTATTATTGTTGTTGTTGTTGTTGTTAGAAAAGTTATTATATGACACTATATTAATTAAATAATATCAATGTAAAAGGGAATAAAAGAAACCCAAAAATTAGAAGGGAATAAGTAAAAACAGCACAATATGCAGATTCTTTACAAAGATGATGAAAAACAATTTGGAATAGGAGAAAAAAAATGCAAAAATATCAAAGTGGATTTAAAGTAGGAAGGTGTAGCAATGAAACACGTTTGTTTTAAAACAGTTAATTGAGAACCTCAGTGCAATTGGCGAAGAAAAACATTTAGCATTAATTGACCATGAAAAAGTATATGATACAATTGCGAGAGGTTAACTTTGGAAAGTTTTGAAAAAGAGAAACATATAATTAATTAATTGCCGTTATAAGAGAAATGTATAATGATAACTTATTTACTGACAGGAAAATACCTTCTCAACCAATAGAATCATCCAAAGGATTGAAGCAAGGCTGTGATCACTAATATTCTTCAATTTATACAAAGAATTTGTGTTAGACCAACTAGAACGTAGCAGTCAAGGAATGGGTATTAACATAAGAAATAACTTTTTTTTAACATACTGTTATGATCAAGTAGTTATTGCACAAGGCCGTTTTGATTTAGAATTCATGATTAAAAGATTAAGAAGTATCTATTAATCATGCAGCCTTACAGTAAATGGTATAAAAACAGACTAATCGACCATTAAAGTAAATACACAGAAGTGTTAAGAATCAAATTTCCAACGTTACTGAGGTTCCCATTATGGTTTCACATCCAAGTACCAACTCTTCATTAGGTACCGGTAATGTCGTTAAGCTGACTCAAAATTGAATTTATAAACTTTTTCTACAAATTGTATATGAAATGTTCACAAGCAGCGACTACTTCAACTTTTAGAAGTTTGTTGGGGAAAGTGCATAGGGGCGGAGATATGAGCAGAGGCAGACGACAAACTTTTCCGGTCTAATGATGATATTTTCACCAAAGCAATTATTTTCCCTTGAAGATAAGGTTATTGCTGGCTTCCCGTAAAGCCAAAACTTTATGCACAATAATGGCGTCATACACGATACATAGCATACAGTCGATTTATTTATTTATTTATCTTGGTAAGAGTTAGGACTATGAGACATCTCTTCCTCCCTACCAGGCGAATAAAACCAGCAAAAATATAGAGTACAATACACATCGTTATATAAAACACAGAAAAAAGTAACTCAAGATATAAATATTGCATATTTTAATATAGTTAGAAAACTGATAAAGAGAGTGTTAGAATTCCATTTGTTCCTCTGTGATTTTTCATGAATACAAGAGAGGAGAAAGGAAGAGGAGGGTGGGGAGGAGGAGGGGAGGAAGAAGAAGAAGAAGAAGAAGAAGAAGAAGAAGAAGTTTAATCCTAGAGTTGAGATAGTAATTATATCCATATTTAAATTGCTTTATTGTCCGACAATCTCTGACTTCAGGAGGAAGGGAGTTCCAGATTCTGAGAACTGACACGCTGAATGAGGTTGAGTAGAAATGTGTTCGGTGACGAGGGGTAGACAGTAAAGTCATATTCCGGGTTCGAGGTAGGGACCGGTATACGAAGTGAGAGGCGATATATTGAGGAGTGGAGGTACGGAGGATGTTGAACAGGAGCGTGAGGGAATGGAAAGTCCTTTCAGAGGTTGCCAAGACTGATAGCGTAGGGGAATCACATGATCAAATTTACGAGTGTTGAAGACTAAACAAACACAGGCATTATGAACGCGTTGTAATCTGTCGATCTGTCCAGTATTCAGATTAGAGTACAAGACATCACAATAATCAAAGTGAGCCATAACAAACACTTGAATGAGATTCTTTTTGAAATTGAGAGGTAAATCTTTTGCTACATGGTTTAATGTGTGAACCAAAGAAAATATTTAATTGCATGGGTTACCTTGCTGTGCCATTTGGGATAAATAAATACCTAGGTCTTTTGCCATACTGGTATAATTAACTATATTATTGTTTATTGTGATAAGTGGCACAACATTTTTGTGTTTATTTTACGCAATGCACTTTTATTTCCGAAGACTATAGCCTTTGATTTAAGTGGATTCATTTTTAGTCCAAAGTTTTGTGTCCTAAGGGATATGGGGGTTGTTCATTTACTACAGTCACGGCGTCATGGACAGTACGAGGCGCGATCTGAAAGTAGAGTTGTAAGTCACCAGTGTGTATACATCTAGGCTTGAAATAATAAATACGTCATAAAGCTCTCTACGAAAGGAAGGGAAACCGTGAACGACTGTAGCAAATTCAAAATCAACAAGATTAGTCCGCGTATTTTGAAGTTTTAGTATTGACGGCGAAAGGTGTTATCCTCCTAATACGTGGGCAGCGGTGGCTCTCGGCAGTAAAAACCTGGGTGCACAATTTTACCTCTGCTACTGCTACTGCTGCTGGTGCTGAATGTAATTCGTAAGCTAATAGAATCAATAACTAAATTTAACACTCTTATCTGAGTGGCTAAACATAAAGCAAATACAACAGAAAGAGAGGGTTTGATTACAAAAAGTATAGTTACGCACTTATTTAAACAAACAATAACTCTCCTGGTTTTCATGATAGCAGAGTTGTGGGTGATCCTTTGATTAAAGTGTGGTATCTGCGAGATGAAGTCTCTCTCTGTTGCTATGTTTTGAAATTGCATTTTGATTCAAATTAATTTTAGGGTTGGTTTTTAATTTCAATTCAAGGGAAACTTCACTACCCTCCCATTCAGTGACAACTGATTACTAACGAAACGACTGCATATTGCTGATGGAAGGAGTCTGCACTGTTACTTCCAATGAATTTGTTTGATATTTAACAACTAGAGCCGCCGGAGCTAGTTATATACTTAAAACTGCCGATGCGATCAATTTGATAGTTACTGGTAAAACACGCAGATTATTGACAAAAATCAACATATGCATAAACTATATTTAGTATAAAATGACAAGAATTAAAGTAATAAGGTGTAATTATCACGCATCTTTATTGCCATTATACCTAGGTAGAAAATGTATAAACTGAGTTTGTTTCTTTATTTCCTTTTTTCATTGCTTTGAGGAGCACAATTTTTGATTCCATAATACTCAATGTACTTATTAATATGGCAGTTAACATTCATTTATAATAATAATTAAATTATAAGAACTGGAGCAATAAAAGACATTTGACATATTTTGTTTGAAGTTGGTGTAGTGGCCTTCCTGCCTTCTAAACCCCTTCTAAACCCAAGATCGCAGGTTCAAACCCGGCCAGGATCGATGGATTTTTTCGGATGTAAAATTCCTAAGTATGGCTTCCTTCGGAAGGAAAGTAAAGTAAAGTCGTGGGTCCCGTGTCTACGTACGATAAAGAACCTCAAGCCTGAAAGAAGAGGCCTCTGAGCAAAGTTAGTCAGTCGTTTCACGCCATGAATTGAATGGGACGCTGATGACTTGAGATGTTAAACCAAACCAAATCAACAACAACATGATAAGTGTTAAGTTTGTCTTTCTCTTTCTCTCTCTATAGACGTTATATAGTATTATCTAAGGCGTGATCAGAATATGCTATATTTGGGCTCTAGAATTACTAGCTACACACTGTGCAAATCGCTTCCTTTATTTTTATTTATTTATTTTATTTATTTATTTTGTGTACGATCAACAAATGTATGCTACAAGTTACAATGGTATTATTTCTACAATTCTTATTTGGCACTCCCTTCTCACTTTCTTTTTTGGCAACTCATCATCTTCTTCCTCTCTTCTTGTTTCGTTACTAGATCCATTTAATCTCAGTAGTTCTGCTACTTTTAGAATGAAACTTCTTCGGCCTATCTGCTGTCCAGTCATAGACTTGAATATAATCCATAAGTTGGTGGCAGCTAGATCAAGAAAAAACATGTATTGGCCAAAAAAAACGCGTACCAGAACAAATTGAATATAATCTTCAGGTTCAGCATCTGTGTGAAAAATATGTCAGCTAGAAGCTCTCACCAACTGAGTGTGTACTAAAGTTCCAAAAGTTTAAACAATATTTTGTGTTGTATGTAATGCATGTTTTGTCTGTTTTGTTAATAAGCATAATGTTTGCTTGTTTTATATGTACATTTCCTAAATATATATTTGATTTAATTTTGTTTTTCTTCATATTTGATTTACAAATACGATATTTCCGAATAATAAAGTCAGTCTTGAAATTTGGCAGCACTGATGGTAACTCACACGCCACGCAATCAATAGGTCACGTGACATCAGTAAAGCCCGGCCTTATCTGATCGTAGCCATTCCTTCACGGTATAAAGGTAGGTGTTATGGAGTTCTCAGAATTGAGTTGGAGTGTGGTGGTTATACGTAATATTAAATTTAGTTTAAATGTTATTGTTTAATATCGTTTAAGATTTATAAAAATGTAATCTACTAATTCAAACAAAGAAAAGCATTTCAAACTATTCATCCGTTAATAGTTTTACAAATCATAAGGTTTTAATCTGCTGCGGAGTATGGTTATGTGCAGCTGTATATTACACCAAACTTTTGAAATGTAGTGAATATATTTGATCCAAACTATTCTTCATAAATTAAAATTGCTCAAGATATATTAAAGAACCCTGAACTCATCATGAGCGGAAGTCTCAAGGGAATCATGAAACTCGATTTGCCCAATCAGGTGGAGCCGTGCCTTGTCAAAGAACTATGTAAAGCTGGTGTGTCTTGACAAACTGCTAAATAAATGACAGCAAGTCAGTCTCTTCTGCTAGTCGGAGTATAGGAGTAACACGATATGCGTGCACCTTTTTTGAATATCCACCGATGTTTCTGTAGTTTTCAGTTTCTTCCCGATAATGGAGGACTTTGCCGGTGATACGGTCTTTTCTCCTTTATCGACCCAGTTTGCCAGTTCATTTTGACAATAAACACACTTATTACCACTGTGCATCCGTTCATTCTGCATAGGTGGAGCGATGGCCGGTGACCTTAACAGGTCCATTTGTCTGTTCTGGCTTGGCGAGCCTAGAATGTTTGAACATGCGCAGTGACGCTTTTTGTTCAGTACCGAGCGAGATATGGAACAAGTTGATTCTGTGACGTATTTTCGAGTGTTTTTCATGTTTATTCCAAAACTTAGGGAGAGCATAAGCTTTAAAGGGGGTAATACAGTTTAAGAATCGTTTTGAAGAAGATGGGGGTTTAAATAGATTAAAATTCGGAAAAATAGAGCCGCCTTAATCGAGAAGGACGGTGTGCTATTAAAACTATTTCCATATTTACGTGCAATGAAGTATAGAGAAGAGGGTCTTCCTGAATCTATGATGACGAAACTTATATTAACTAGCGACTGTGATGAAATCTCCGGGGTCGAGTTGCTGGATTAAGAAGTTCGCAGCGACGCGGGCAATGAGAGAATGACATGACTCACTCTGCTCTCCAGTAGTGATGTCACACTTTAAACATAAACTCGCGCTTGCGAACAGTAAAGCAGTGGTCACCGGCCAAGAACGATCGTGTCAGCTGTTCGTACATTCATCAAACTTATTACATTCATTTCGTTTGAAAGTTATAAGGAAAAATGTGAGCCGGAAGCTAGTGAAACGTTTTATCTCATGCCCTAAGGTAGATATTGGTAGGGAGTATATCAGTCATGGCGCTCCAAAATGTGATATCTAAATCGGAAAATGCATGTAGTACTTGGCCACTAATACGACGTTAATAATAGCATTAAGTTTTATCTGAGTAATGAAAACTACGAGAAATGAAGTAAAGAAGAAAGTAGGGAGGAAAGGAAGCAATCGTAGGAGGAAGGAATAATGGCTTACCTCAGCGAAATGTAATTTCGTAAGAAAGAGAAAAATGAAATGGAATTTGTGCTTTAGTAAAATGGAAACCAGCGGTAGATTGGGGGAAGGGGCGGAGTGCACAAAAACTGTATATAGAATGCGGAGGTTTGGGGGTGAATAATAATAAATACGGTAGGTAGAAATAGCCCATGCTGAGGGAGATGGATGCGTCCATCTATTTCTCTTCTTTTCTTTCAGAAGCAGAGACCTGGGAATATTTACCTTCCGCCGTTATTGCCCATGGCATCTCGCAACCACAATGCAATGTTCATCCTCCTCCACTCGCATTTACCTGTTTCTCTATTGCCAACCTTAGATTAAAATATAAGATATGAGCAGGGCCCGCTCATAAGACGTGGACCACTCATAAGCAACGAGAGCTGCCATCTGGGGAGAATTGAGGGCAAAGGTTTTATTTGCACACGACAGGAATCAGGCGCGCTCGCCTACAAGGGAATTCTCTCACTGTACATTGAACCCTTTCTCTAGATCTTAGTACCTAAGGGTTTATTTGTTCATTTTTAGCCTGCTAAAATATTTGAATTGTTTTATTTGGTTATTTCACTTATATGACGATATTATATTTTCTACTAATGAAGTGTAACGAAATGTTGAATTTCAACTAATCACAGCCGCACATCGCTGTAAATTAATGGTAAAGTTTACCGCATGGATGTTCATTTATCTTCTCACTGTCGTTAACTCTGTTTTTCCACAAAACAGAGCAAGATCCGATCAATGGCGACAACATCCAATATTAATTCCATATTGATAATTGCGACTTAGTAATTGTACATTTAATTAATGTGTATCATACTAAATAATTTTAATTTTAAACCTGTAATTGTTGAACATAAATAATATTACTTAGGAAGTTATGTAGACATTGGAGTGGTAATATAATAGAACCTATCAAATATGTTCACACTTATACAACATTAGAACATGTTCCGGGGACAGTCGTTCTCATCATCATCTGTTGAGAGTGGTGGCTGGATCCTAATGTTTTTTTTAATAGTGTTTAACTCCCGTTTCACTACCGAGGCATCACAGCCAATGGCCACTGATGATAAATGAGATGAAACGATGAACTAGCAGTCTTTATAATAATAATAATAATAATAATAATAATAATAATAATAATAATAATAATAATAATAATAATAATAATAATTTAGGAAAGAAGCGTTCCAGGTCTAAGTGTACCTCTCCGGCATTTGCCATTAATGAAAACTGAGGGGGGAGAACTCAATCAAGGACGGCGGTCCTGATGAGTTTCGAACCCAAGACCCCCCCTCCTGAGTCCCCGCCTTTAGGACCTTGGCCATCCGTGGCGGTGGATCCAAAGGTGCTTGTTCTGTGGTGGCCTCTGATGGTTCGAATAGGAATTTGCCGAGTTCATTCATGAGCGGAACATCAGAATGCATTGTTCCCCCCCCCCTATTTTTCAGGATGAAAAAATAGCTCTGTTGGTTAAGTTCTTTAAGCAGCTTGCCCTCTGTGATTGTGGGTTCAAAAGTGAGCTACAACTGCAGATTTATCAATTTGTTTAAAACGAATATTCCTAAAGTGTTCTTTCTCCGAATTTCTAAATTTATCTTCGTTTTTCCGATATATTGTTGTATTACAATCTGCACATTTAATTTCGTTAATTCCAGATTTCTTCTCTATTAGTATGGTGTCTTTTACTGTGGGACTAGTAAATGTTTTGTATTATATATGTTCTTTGGGGTTAACTTTATGCCCAAGTTCTGTAAATGTGCGATGGAATTTGTGGTGGTAACTTTTTTTTTAAGGTGTTTAACGTCGTTTTACTATTGAAGCATCCTAGCAGGTGGACATTGATGATGCATGAGATAAAACGATAAACTGGGAAAGGGTTTTTTTAAAGGGAAGAAGCGTTCCAGGCCTAAGTTTTAGGGTACCTCCCCGGCATTTGCCATTTATGAGGAAAATCTGGAAAAAAAGCCTCAGTCAAGGAGGACGGTCCTGGGTATGACTGTTATTTTCTATGAAGTTTTCTGCGTGTGTCTCTTTTCTGTGGATTCCAAAGTTCAGTCTGACTCCATTTCTTATAATGTTTAAATCTAGGAATGAGGGCCACCAGTTTTATTCCTCTTCATGGTAAACTGTATAGATCTGTTTTGTAGTTTAAGAAGTTTTAGAGCATCTATTGCATGTTTTAGATATTATTGCAAATGTGTCACCATCATACCTGTACAATGCATCGAATATTAATGGGAAGGCTTTGGTGATATATATTTCAAAGCAGTTCATCTAATAGAAACGGAGATAGGGGGTTCCCCATTGCTCGTTTCTGACTTATGCGATCTTTTTTAAAATGGTGTTTAACGCCCGTTTTTACTACTGAGGCACCCACCACAGGCGGTGGTCACTGATGGTACATGAAATGATATATTGGGAAAGGATTTTTAAGGAAGGAAACGTTCCAGGCCTAGGTTTAGGGTACCTTCCCGGTATTTGCCATTTATGAGGAAAATCTGGAAACCTCAACCAGGGAGGGCGGACCTGGTAGGAATCGAACCTCAGACCTCCCGCTCACGAGTCCGCGCCTTAACGACCTCGGCCACCCGTGGCGGTAGGCAGGCGATGGATTGATACTAGTACCCATGCAGACGCTAGATGTAAATTGTAAGCAAATTGTGTAGCGAAAGGACAGTGTCCATTTGTTGTCAAATAGAGAAAGACATGGACAAAATGTAGGGCAATCATGGACTGCAAGGGTTCCAAACTGCATAATTTCATTCGTTTAGCTGTAGTCTGCGGTCGGTTTTTGCACAGAAGACTGTTTACAGCTGGGTCATTGGGTTCACCAGCGGAAGGGAATCTGCACACAAGTCCTCAGCATCACGGTCTCCTAGTAGCATTGAGGCTGTGCCTGAATTGATTATGACTGATAGGCGAACTCTGCAGATGACAATTTGAATATGAAAAATACTTGACACAAGCACAGAAACCTTTTAAGTCTGTCGTCGGCTACTGGAAATGCATAATGAAGATTCGATTTTTAGTATCTGGTGACAAATTGTGGGTTACTGCTACACACCAGAGAATTTTGATTTATTTAAGGACGCTCTTTAACAGCTCAGGTCATCAGCGTGACACACCAGAGAAGAAAGTGAGACGCATGCAATGGAAACATTCCGGAAATCCCCAGCTCAAGAAAGTTCATGCAAGCAGACGATCACCGTCATTTGGGACACTTCAGACATACTGCTAATAGACTGGCTGACTCAAGGAGAGACATGAATTCGGCAAGCAAAAGGGGAAGGGTCGACAGGTATGTTCTCTAACGTGTCAATGCGCGGCCATACACCAGCAACACTACGACCGCAAAGAAGTCTTCGCTGGGTTTCATTGTGTCGCACCGGACCTCGCTCCGTCATTTTATGCCTTATTTGACGACATGAAGGAATCTCTACAAGGTAGGAAATTAGGCAACAACAAGAAAATTTAGGCAGGTGTCTACGAGAGGCGTAGTATTACCAAACAATGGTTTGGTGACTTATAATGAATTTACCTGAAAGATGGCAACAGGGCATTTACGTTGATGAAGAGTATATTGAAATATTCCATGTTACATAATGAGTAAGGTACAAAAAACTACTATTGCAAATCATTTTCAAACGCCCCTCGTATTTTCAGAATTGGAATTGAACTCCAAGCAAATCTCCCACACATTTTTATGTATTTATTCGTTTATATGTCTTTTTTGAATAAAACATTATCCATTTGTTTTCTATTATATATTTGTATTTGAATACCTGCAGAAAAGGTTTTCTTAATCTGTAAAGTGATATAGGTTTAGGTTAAAAGCCATAGTAAACGATTCGTTAATATTACAAGTATTAATTATAAATAAATTGTTAAGTACTGATATATGTATCGCTCATTTTAAGTCCTAACTGTGAATACGGCCTTTAGGAAAGCTATTCAATGGATTAATAAATAAAATATTTAATACTTTGCTAATAAATATTAACTTTTTCCTTGCTCCGATATTTTATACAGCACTTTTCGAACGGTCAAAACGCGGCCGTTATAAATTGGGAACTCTCGAGAAACATTTGGAGCTTTTGAGTACTTCCCCGACAACAGTCCCGGTGTAGTCATCTGTTGTAACGAAAATCGATGTTGGCGGTTTCGTTACAAAGCCCAATCTATTGAAATCATGTTGCACTCCAATAACTGATTCCTAAAATTTAGCTAGAGTTTTTGAGAGGCAGGCTTTCTCATCCCTTCGCTTTGACAGTTTTCTCTCGCACAAGAAATCATTTTCTGACAGTCCAATGCCTCTTGCAGCTGTCGCGTTTCCTTTAGGAAGACACAAAAAGAAAATGTGGCAAGAGGAGCGAGTGGGTTTGCAAAAATAATTTCTCTCTCTCTTCTGGCGCATTGTGGAGGGACGCTTTTTCCTCTCGCCGTTCTACTTCTGTGCGTCGCAGCACAAGGTCACTAAGGTAGTCCCAAGAGCTTTTTCCTCACATGCACGTTGCCCTGGTCGTTTTAATCTTCATTGAATTCTCAGATACAGTAACATTTTTACTTCGGAACAACGATACAAAGAAAACATTGGGAAGAGGGGTAACTAAAATTTAATTAAACAATTGTTATAAGGTAGACAGAAAAACGAGGACGGTTTGGAAACGAATTTCTGATTGCCTATGAATTAAAAAAAACTGCATATACACAAATAGTTTATTACACAACTATACACTACAGCTAATTTTCAACATTGTCGCCATTTAAACTCAATAATTGTCATAGCGTTTCACCAATTTGAAAATCCCTCAGCATGAAACTCGGACGTCTCAACATTTTTTTGAAGATCTTCATCGTCATCGAGGTGCTGGACTCCAAGTCACTTTTTCATGTGAGTGAACTGATGGAGTCAGTCGGGACTGTAAGGGTTGTAGTCTAAAACGTTCCATTTGAATTTCTTCAAAATGTTTTGTGTCGCCGATGCCAGGTATCACCAGACCGCGACGTTTGTTCTGGATTGGTCTCACATTTAACTTCAGAAGAGATTATTGTAGCACGTTCACTGACTTCCACAAGCAAAATTCCCGTAGCGTCCCAAAACACGGTGGCCATAAGCTTTCTTGTTGACAAAGTTTGACCGGCTTTCTCCGGCTTATCTGGAGAACCGGTATGCCTCCATGCCATAGTCGCTCAGCGTTCACATACGCCACCCAGTCTCGTTGCCTGTCACCATTCTGTTCAAGAAATCTTCTCCTTCCGTTGCAAGAAATCTAAGACAGAGCCCATTGATTTGGTTTTGCGGATCTCCATGTCCACCGAGCACAGAGCTTCCGGTAGCCTTAAGTTGTGATGACAAAACAACCAAAAAATTGCAGAAAATTTCGAGTACGTAAATCGATATTTCTCAAGAGATCTTTCCTCAATTTTTTTGGCAAGATCATCATCAGAGCCCGGAAATTCGTGCATTTACTTTAGGTAAAAACAGGCCGGCAAAATGGCACTTAAAAGTACTGAAAATAGGCAGTAATATAATTAAAATAGCACTTATCAAAAATGAAAACAGGGTAATATCACTTATTATTAACGAAAATAGGAATTTAAGATACTTAATTTCTTTATCACATAATTAAAGTACTTAAGCTTACCTTTCTTGGTTACAAGCAACAATAAGATGTTTTTTCAAGGTATCAACTATCAAAGTCAGCCGCTTGGCAGAGAGAACATTTTTCATCGTGGAAAAAGAACGTCCTACTTCCAATGAAGTGATTGGAGTATATTTAAAACAAGTTATTTCGGAAGGACTCATACCAGTTACAACTGAACATTCACCTATCAGGACATTGTGGAAATGTTGATCAAGACTAAGTAAAGTAGTTTTAATAGTCCTGGCAAATGAACAAAAGATGTGCCGTGATTTCTGGTGGAGTTCATTTTCTGTTTATGTGTTCATAGGGGAATCAGGTTAGTGTCTCTCTTTCTTCCGTACTGAACACATTGTAGGGACGGTTTATTGCACAGTTTACCATTCTCATCTTTTTCGCTTGCAATTATTTGTTACATTCAACCAGAGAAGTTATCCTCGCCAAAATTTCCTAGAATTGTCTCGCGCAGATCGATACAAGGTCATTCGCCAGGACTATTCAAAACTACAGTACTTCACACATCCTCTTTATTTCCTGGCATTTGTATACCTGAAGTAACCGTGCTTTCCTTTCACTAATGAAGGTTCTGCTATTTAAAGAGATTAAGTGAATGAGTGGAGGGGAAAGTTTCTGCCTGAAAAAAATTAATATATAACAGAATTCTCAATAGATATTTTTGTTAGGTGAACATGCCATTTAATTTTATAGCCTTTTACACTTGGATATGTTGAAATTCTTTATGTGGTTTTTAATATGCGTAAATAAGCGAAGAAAAAATGCATAATAATTCAAAACACATAAAAGAAAGGTTTTAAACCTTAAAATAGGCCAATAAAAGCCAAAAAAAGGCCAAAAGATGAAAATATAATCTATACCTACCGATTTCAAATGAACGGAAACATGTTCATTTCTATCTGACTCTTAAATATATCTACCTAAATAGAAAGGCGTGTTGCCTAACTTCCTGGCTCTGATCATCACTAACTATAAGGGGCCTACAACTCCTCGGTTTATCATGAATATTTGTTCTTTCATCTTTAAAACTTGGCTCAAATGACACACAACACTTTTATTCATAATGTTTGGGCTGTAAACAGAACGCAATTCACGATAATTATCTGCTGCACACAAATTTGCAGAAAAAAATCTTATCTCACCACCTCACCTCGCATTTGGTGGTATTTTTAATTGCAGCATTAATTTTGTGAGGTTATAATGTGCAAACGCTTGGCACCACGATGCACCCACTAGCAAAGCGTTACAGAATGGCAGATTACGTATGTGATAATGGGGGGGGGGACTTCACCACATTACTACTAGCACTACGGAATAGCGGTGTGTAGTTTCGACCCGCCCTCGTGCACTCTACTTAAATTATTGCATCGGGCTGGGCTAAGAGGTCCTGCATGTTGTTCAGTGTGGAACTGGCTGTTGCACACTGTGATAATTAGTAACGAAGCTGATGAAGATTAGTAACTGGTCACTTGAGAAATACATCTTCCATTTTAATTCGTATATTCTTATTTGGTTTCTGAGAGTTTTATATTGTGAACTTGCTAACGATATAAAAGTCATACCTCATATGTCATATTTGGCTCTCTCTAATTCATCTACTTCTATTCTTGTTCTTTCTTTCCCTCGATTTTTCTGTATGTATATATATATATATATAATTTCACGAGCCCAGTCGGTCCTGGTGGTGTAGTGGTTACCCTGCTTGCCCCCTAAACCCAAGATCGCGGGTTCGAACCCGGCCGATGGATTTTTTCGGGCGTAAAAATCCTAAGTATGGCTTCCTTCGGAAGGGAAGTAAAGCAGTGGGTCCCGTGTCGTACATTTACGGCACGATAAAGAACCTCAAGCCTGAAAGAGAGGCCTCTGAGCAAAATTTGTCGGCCGTTTCACGCCCTGAGTTGAATGGGACGCTGATGACCTGAGCTGTTAAAGAGCGTCCATAAATAAATCAATAAAAAAAAAAAAGAAAAAGAAATTCACGAGCCTGGCCAAGCTGAGGACGGTACTCTTTAACACTGGATATCCGTGAATAATTTCTTTCAGATGTCGAGACAATGGTCGATGAAAAATTAATGATTTTAATATTTCAAACGTTCATTAATAGAGTTATTTAACTGTTACTCTCCTCCGTGTTCTGACTATTATACCGAATGGATGTGTGTGAAACTCTTGTAACAGATACCAAAACATTGTAATGAGCAACTAGGATTTAGTTCCTTTAGAAACTGCATTTTGTTATGGGCAGTATTAAGAATGGTTATCTAGTGTTTTGTTTCTTGTTATTCAGACAACAGAAGGAACAATATGCTCTAAGAACCCAAGAAAACAGGTCATTTTGTAAAGGTGTACTGATGTCCTGTGCAATAGGTTAGCAGAAGCAGCCCAGAAAACAAAATGGAGCATGTTTCGGCTATCCCTCTGCCGTAGGAACATTCTCTGAATATTTATTTTGTATAAAGCCTGTTCATTAAAGGATGATCATACATTTTACAGTCATAATTTATCGCGTTAAAATTAAACTTTACAACTTAATAGGTAATGCATATCTGGTACCAGTTTCATTGCTGTCACGGTTCCCGCCTGTAAGAGGTAGGTAGAGGTAGAGGCATAGCTCGAAGATGGGTTCGGTGGGGAAGCAACTTCAAAGGAAGATGAATCCGGTGCTCCAGTTTGGTTCTAACGGAAGAAAATATTAACTTCACTGCTGCCATTGTGAGAGAGAGAGACGTCGAATTAACTTAAGAACTCTTTCAGAATTTCCAAAAGTTTCACTGGGTGTCACCCATAAGTTGATTACTGGAAAATTGCATATGAGATTTGGTTCTGCACGGTGGGTTCCAAGAATGTTGATTCCCGTTCTCATACGGTTGAAAATGATGTTACAGGAAGACGCGATACAAAACTTGACATTATTTCGATCCTGAATGTAAAGAGCAAAAGCCTTGTGTGGATTTTGTTCCGAAAGCAGCAGTATCCGAACCCACCGTGCACAAACACATCTCATGCGCAACTTTTCAGTTACCAGCGTGTTGATGTCACCCATTGGAATTTTTGGAAATTCTAAAAGTGTTCTGAATATTAATCCGACAATTCCTCTCGCAACGACAACACCTGTGTTATGTTTTCTTCTGTTAGAGCACAAACTGGAGTGCCGAGTTCGCCTTCCGTTGAAATTGATTGAACCCTCCCACCCCACGTTTCAAAGCACCTTCAAGCCGTGCTATAGGAAGAGCAAACTCTCCGTAGGTCTCCTGTAACATTGCATAGGCCTCAGCTGAAGATTTGTTGAGACGAAAACAGAATTTCAGAGCCACAATTTTTTCGTCGCTGTAACCTACCTCCACTTTGTTGTAGACGGAACTGAACATTTCGCAACTTGCAACCTCTCACAGGCGGGAACCGGTAGACACCGGTGAAACTAAATCACGTGTACATTACACATTAACAAAATATTATAACGTTACATTTAGAGCAAAAATTATGACCATTCTTTATTGAACGGGCCTCGTAGTAATCACTCAAAGGAATCACCCCTGGAGGGCATTGTCTTGAACTTCTTTCCGAAGGAGAAGTTCCGTTATAACCACTCCTTAGATTATCAGGGCAAATGTGCCATTAGGAGTGAACGTTAAAGAGAAATTTAAAAATCGCTCTAGCGGCCGCAGTTTTTTTTAAAGGAAACTCGATATACTATTGAAATAAAATAAGAAAAAATAGTTTCGGAAAATCAGTAATATTACATTATTAGGAGGGGGTTTACCTGATACCCAACATTTAAAAATCGCTCTAGCATAATCAATATTTGCTTTTTCGCAACTAAACTTAGTATATACTATTTAAATAAAATAAAAAAAATAGTTTCTGAAAATCGGGGATATTGGGCCATTAGGAGTGGGGGTTTTCCTGAAACCCAAAATTTAAAAATCTCTCTAGCGGCACCATTATTTGTTTCTTCACAACAAAATTTGGTGTATACTATTTAAATAAAAAAAAAAAAGAAAATAGTTTCTGAAAATTCTCCCAAATGCCCGATTTCCCTGATTCTGTATATTTACTTTGTATGTTGTAATTGTTTTTAAATAGTAACATGTTTTTGTTTTATTGAAGCATATGAATATATTCTTCTTAAATACATAATGTAAGTCGAAACTTTCTGTAATTTCTCTCAATGTAGTGAATGTAAAGATGATGATACAAGGGCTCAGTTCATAAACGTGGCTATACTTAAAAATACCCACACTGTATGGCTTTGTCTATCAGTGGTCGTATATTTCATTTAATAAATAGTATATAATTTATTTGTGTGGTTTAACCTCAATAATAATAATAATAATAATAATGATTTTTAAAAATGTGGTTTCTCTTTTGTGATACTTATAGATAGCAAAATTCTAATTTTGTTCCCCTAATACCATACAGTAATGTCATAACTTATTTCATTTCATTAATTAATAAGATTATAATTTGAATGTTATATCCTTATTTAAAGTAATTTTACTAGGTGAGGAATTCGCTTAGTTTACGCAACTCCGGTTTGATGAACTTTTTTTCGTTACAGATTTCTCGGCCACGTACATTGTCGAGATAGCACAACTTTGTGTTTACTTGCTATTAAGCTGCAATTCCCTCTTAGAAACCAATCAGTAATGATTACACGCATTACGGCAAGCGATGCAGAAAATGAGGTAAGCAATCGCCGGTTAACTGACTTGTTTGCGAACAAGGTACTAGAACATTTTGTCAACTTAGCCCACAAGTAAGGCAACTGCTTGCTCATCTAGGTGATTGTACAGTATTACCAACACCATTAACTGATTACATTTAACATACAGAGCACTCTCCAAAACCGGCTATATGGGCCATTTTCATCTGGCTATTGGGGTACTCTAGTGGGATCGTTGCAGATGCAAAAAGCTAACATTGAACTGCTTCAGGGATATTTTGAGGCCGCACTGATTTGCATGCGCAAAATTTTCAGCTGTAGTGCAGTTCACGGCCCTACTGAACAAAGTTCTAGTCTCGGGGGGGGGGGGGGGGCAGCAGTAGCTGCTGTAGGTTCTCATTGTTCACACCGGTGAACAATGAGACGAATGCCTGCGACGTTTTCAGCATAAACACGTTGAAAGACAAAAACTCATCACCTACACACATTTGTTATTTCGGTATTATTTTTATTATAACATTTCACACTTATTGTTAAGCATACGCGCATAAAACAGGAAAATATTAAAAATATTACCAAAATTTGCATGATGTATAGTCTTTATCCACTCCTCCTTTAATTACTTCTATTTAGAAAATGTAAATATAGTATCATGTGGTGCACTGCCATAATTAAGACACACAAGAGCAACCTATGTTGTACTAAATAGTTTCTATCACACATGTTCCTGGTGTGATTTCACTAAATCTTATTTTTAATGAAAAACTAAGAAACCAACACGCTACTGTTGATTTACTTCCAACTATAAACCACTGTAATAAACCAGATAATTGCAACGAATCAAATTAATAAAGTCACTTGATTACTCGCACGTACCACATTTTCCACCAGTTTGTCTATTATTGATACTTACATTGGACTCTGGAAAATGTAGTTGGGTCTTGATAAAACATTTTCCAGGAAATTCGTTGAAAAGTGGCGACAAGGTTATCGTGCAAAATTTTATTACTGCGGTTTGCAAATAACAATTAAATACAGCTGTTTTTAGCACTAATAATGCTACGTAACCAATCGTAGACATTTACTGCGGAGTAATATGCTTTCGTCGGGATAGAAATAATGAAGAACGCGTTATAGTGTTGCGTGTTTACAATCAAATAATGAAATACCGCCTTCTAACCCAGGTTATTACTGATTCGAATTTGATAAAGATCAGACAAAGAAATCCAATGTAGACATGTGCCAAAAATAATTGCTATAACTCAACAGTACACTTCCTTCGAAAGTTGGCTTCTTGTGACAATGTGTTTAACACGATAACAATAAACACACTAATTTTTCTCATTAATAAAGTACATTATGCAAATGAATCCCTCCATAAGTATGCAACTGATAATGCTGTGGGTATTCGTTCAGAACGTTGCGAGGTCTCACTGACTGAAAATGAATAAGCTTTGGGTTAATAAACGTGGAAGAGGCCTAAGATAACGTTGTATTATAAGTACCAGCATAGCAGTTGACTGATTCACACAAACCTCTGAGTAAGTTCGGATCTAACATTTAAACTTGGAGCTCCTTTACAGCACGAAGGTTTAAAGGTCGACGAATTCGATTACCGAACATCCCGAAGATTTTAATTATGAGTGACTGGCGTTCAAGGGAGAGATTTGCAGAGTAATCTCCTTTTCATATTCCTTTTTACATTTCACCTTCCTAATCCTCCACTATTATCCACCCCTTCCTTATTCTCGTCTCAACTTCGATACTCGTAATACAATTAATACACTCCCTTCCTCTGTTCGCAACCATTATACTCTGCCTACCCCATCTCCAAGCAACGCCATTGTAGAGCTTCTTAGAAAAACTAAATGAAGCCATAACAATAGCACTGCACTGACAATACGGTTCCATACAGAAATAGAATCATAAGATGAAGATCCTATTATCCAGTTCTTCATTCCGCATCTAGGTAAAGGTAACCCCCACTGTACTTAAGTTAATCTTTTATATTACTTATAATTACTATTAGTTTTATTTCTGGAGAGATCAAATAATATAATCAACATTCTTAGCTACTAAAGTATCACAATAGCAAGTCTTCGTTGTAAGTGTTAGATGCACAAGAGATGAATTTGGCTTATAATAAATGCCTATGGCTTAATTTTTTTTAGATCAAAACCAAATATTTAAGATTCGTGTATCTATAATATTGCCAAATGTTTTATTAAAGTTTCAAAAATTCATTCAATCTAAAAATAAAAAGAAATATTCCACATTTATACATTATAAAAAAAATAATATGTATGTTGGCCGTAGACGGGGTATAGCTCCCGAGCATCAGCCGGTAAAATGCTCCCTGAGAATAGACGTTAAAAGTGTCTCCTTCCACTCGTGTATAAGCTCCGTATCACGAAAATATGTTGCTACTCTCTCGAAGTGTTTTTACTTTTTACATTTACTAAGATTGCGAAACTTTAGAAAACTTGAATATCAGGTATCATTACTAACAGTGACACACGTGTTCAACAATGAAATGTCATTGTTTGGCAGACCCTTCGGATTTGTTCATTGTCGTCTAAAGCTGTAATAATGAAATTTAGTCTTTCTTAGATTCTAACAATGAACAAGCGACAGAACGTTCTCTATTTACTTCTGTTTGAACAGTTGATTTAGAGTGATGTGTTTGTTGAAGTGTGGCGTTTAGTAATGACTGGTATTTTTTCAAAATAAAAAAATAAAAAATTGTAAGAAGGAGAAAGAGTCTTTTAAAACAGCTGGAAGCATAATTTTTTCTTCATGCATGCAAAAAGGCAGTGTTATGTGTTTATTATGTAGTAAGTTATAAACGCTTAAATTTTAATAGGCTTCACGGAATACCGCGCATTCAAATTTTGATAGCAAGTATCCAAAATAGTGTAGAAGAAAAACTAAAAATATTAAAAATGTCAATAGTGTCTGAACAAAAAGTGTCTACAACAAAATATCGTTTCAAGTAAAGAAATGAAACCGCTTTAAGAGGGCTCTGTAGCCGCAAGTGCCTCGTTGTTATGCAAATCAAATTAAGTGACATACAAACGTTTCTTATTTCTGACTCTCTAGTGTTGGGAGAGTTAAAGAAGCGAAATGCTGCTTTGCATTATGGAAGAAATTCGTGAGTTTGACTGCTTTAGCCTCGTTCTCGATTCGTTCGTTCATATTAGTTACACATCTTAGTTGGTTTTACTGGTCAAGCTTCGTAATAAGACAGGGGTTATAAAGAAAGAATTCATAACAGCAATACTTATGTCATATTAGACATGACGAATGTTTTGATTGTTCGTTAAATACAAAATTGACTTGAATAAACTTATATATCAGTGTGTGTGTAACTCATACAGGAGTTACTTTTATGTTAAAAAATGTAATAACTGACAGGGCAGGTAAAATATAACAAACTGATAGTTCCACAACTGCCTTATATGGAAGACACGCTATATAAAGATACAATTTACCAAAAGATGAATTTACTAACTGCATGCCATCGCAATAGCTGGAGAGTGTAAAAATCAGACTGCGTAACATGTTGGAAAAAAATTTAACTGTGCTTTAAGGGAGTGTAAAGACGAGGCATGTAAAAATGCGGTTAACATTGTATCATATATTGTTGGCAGGTAGATATCGAGAACAAGAGTGATGTATAATACTGCAAGTGTTAACTGTAGTACTTACAATCAGCATGGATGGTCATTGTTAATTCAGTTGTATTTCATGCACTTACGGCATGTTCTTGATAAAATAATATTAAGTGTATAGTTTTAGTAATGAAATTATAAAAAGCTAAGAAAGCAAAAACACAACATTCCACACTTTTCATCCAACATATACAAGTCACAAGTTCACAACTGAAACTGAGTGATAACGTAATAATCAAATTTAAATTCCTACAAGTCGAACACAACAATGAAGTCTGGCTCCGCAATAATGCAACCAGAGGCAGGCTCAGGCGGACATTTGTGATTTCTTATTTATTTAAATATACTGTCTTAGGTCAGTTGTCACGGCTGACTAATATGAAACAGACCTGTGTTGTTTATGTGTGGTAGTCCGCTAAAAATAATAAAGTGAAGTGGTAAAAGAGCTTGCATATTAACAATACTGTAAAAATCTGTAGTTTCAGTTATTAAATCCGGAAATATACAAAAACCCATAGATCTGCGGATAGAGTTGATAACTCTGTCGCTTAAGCACGTTTTCCTAGTTGTATCATTGCATAGGCACAGTGTCTACTTCCCCTTCCGTACACATATCCGCGAAACATTTTCAAAGGCCGCTCACCTTGTTAAGTACGACTGTAATAATATACTTCATCTGTGACTATTACAACTATGTGTCTTCTTATAACTCAATTATTACTTATTAATCCCTCTTTATGCCAGAATATACATACAAATTGTCTTTAATGTTTCCAAATCTATTGGATAGTTTCAATGTAACACTGTAGTACATCGTCTGTGGTGCCTCAGTAGTAAAAATGGGCGTTAAACACCATTAAAACTACACAAAAAACACTGCAACACATAATTTTGTTGCATAGCTGATTCTTCAGATCCTTCAGCTGTATATAAGTTTCAAAGAATTTACGTTAATTAATTTCCACAGAGGAATATCAATTGCTAGGAAGCTTCATACAAAACATGGGAAAATTGAGAGACATGTTTAACGGTGCACAAATGTTCAGCAAAAGATTCATGAAAAGGAATACTTTCTGTGTACTTCATCTTTAAAATCTTCTTCTACATACTAGAGTTGAAAGGTTGAATTGCTTGAATAGCGTTTCCGAGTATCAATAATTATTTTTCACATATTTGATAGTACAATTTTTTTTTTCATTGGTCGTTAACATAAATTGTTCTTGAAAATTGCTACGCTTCTCATTTGCACTTGCTTTTATTTTAGGTATTTTTGTTCAAAGTGTGACAACTATCGTTCTGAAAGCGAATAAACTTCACACTCTGAAATCTTAATAAACACTGCTCAGAAAACACAAACAGGCAATCGATAGAAAGGCTAGGTTTGGAATTGCAAGAGGTGTTTATTTTTTCTACTCGAATTTCTTGCATGGTCAGAGTGACTCACACTCTCCCTGCAGCTCTTGTTTCGTCATTCGCATTTAAGACGTGACATTTAACCTCCTATTGAGTCAGATAATTTCCTTATGCTACAGTTTGACTTCATTCATAGGTGTAGTCCTAGTCTTATTTTTAAAATCAGTTCTATAAAAAGATGTAAATTTGCATTATAAACTAACAACTTTAATAGATTTTGCTGTTTATAATATTAGAAAAATGTGCATTTATATGTGCCATAAAAGTATGCCTAAATTTAGTAGAAATGCTATAAGCAAATAAATGTCCGTTACAGTAGCGGCTCGTGGCCTCTGTAGAAGGGTGGGCCAGTGCCATAACCACATGACACCCAAAGGTCTCTTTTATCAAGACTTACTCTTCCTCGATATCCTCTCATAACTGCAGCGCCTCCTACGTTTGTGCTATAAACTTCTGTTTTATGTGGAGCTCTTCTAATTCAGATGGGAAAATGCGCCTTAAGCCTTCTGCAATGGATGTTATGAACCTTTCAAACAGTTTACCCACTAATGTATCGTAAATACCACAACAAGTTGTGACATGCATAGCTGCCGTTTCGTCGGCAGGTATAGAAATGAAATTGGTCCTTTCTATTTCTTTTCTAATCTCGTTTTAATAGAGAAGGCATGTTTATGACTTCGCATGCTGTAAGTCAAGAATTTTTTTTTTTTCTCAGACCATAAAATGTCCGTTTTAGTGTTGTGCTGAGTAAACTCCAATAGCTTTCGTTTGATGCGGTACACATTGTTTCACTCCCAACGTAACAGTTAAACTTAGGCGCCAAAATGAAACGTCCACTTTATTCATTGCCACAAAACAGATATGCCTTTTTCAACTTCTGCACTGGCTGGTGCGGAAGCCACCCAATTTTAAACTGAGTGCAAAACAACCCCTAGTCAGTTGTGCGTGGTGTTAGTAATTCCTCAACATCTGGATTCTTAAGAAAAGGGAGAATACCGAGCGAGCCGTGGGGCGTCTTCGTACTGGCTCAAGAGAACACAGAAACAAGCAGGAAAAAGACAACGTAAGTCCTTGTAGATCTTACAATTTTCCGGGCTGGTCCTTGAGCTTCCCTGTCTAACGGAAGGCCCGCATGCTACCGTTAATGTATTAGAAAGGAAATGCTCTTATTGTGTAAGATAACAATTAAGAACTAATAGGTTATATATCGCTGTTTTTATGCATTTTTGTTTAAAATTTGATAGGAGAAGAGAAATTGGTAAATAAATATGATATTTTCTTTGGGGGAGAAGGCTAAACCCATCTGCGCTTATTAACGGGCCTCTCCTAACGTGATCACAATGGGGTAAAAGAAAAATAATTTTAATGAATATCCGTTCCCTACTAATAACTTTCTAAATAACTTTTTTCAATTGTTTGTTCCTGCTTCTATGCGTGTATTTTTGTGACTCTCTTATGCTTATTGTTCCATTTTTCTTTATGTCTAGAACTCCAAACTCTTTCTCTCCGTTACAAAGAATGAAAAACTTTTGTTATCAACGCTTCTCTCGTTTAAATTGGCGTCCAGTTATACTGTGATATCGGCGGCTAAATCGTCAGGGAACTTATTTCATATCCTGCTTTTGTGCACTAAGAAGATATTCCTTCAAATCACTGGAAATTCTGTGTTAGTTATATACAATTTTTTCTGTTATTCTATCCAAGGCAGGGACATTTAAAAAAAGAAAATGAAATTTACAATAATATTTATCGCTCTTTTCAGTACAAAAGAGTTGTCATTGTTTTCAAATTGTTTCACTAATTTTATCATATCGTAAGTAATTATATTTAAGCAAGGCGTTTTTACCCCCAAAATATGAGGAAATAACCAGCGTTAAATTGCTCTTAATTAAAGAACAAAACCTGGAACGCTGTACCACTCTGAAAACTTTATCGTGTTAGCATAAGCCTTCATGTTTGTACATGGCTAATCATCAAAGCCTGTTGCAAACGAATCTCTTCAACAAGGGAGTGTTAGCCATTCTCCGAGTGTGTATCAGTAAAGCATGCACGAAAACTCTCGTTAAAGCTGTCTGTCCTGTTTGCAATAAAAAAATAAAAGCAGAAATCAAATTAGTTGCAACCGTCAGGAAGAGGAAATGGTATTACAAGATGAAAGGAGCATAGATTCGACAGCAAAATTGCTTCAATTTGCAAAGTTTGTTCTCTTCCGATCTCTGCTCCCATCCCACCCTCCCCCCGCCTTCCCTGCGAGTTGACAAAAAAGAATGGCATATAACGTAGCAGCAAATAAGTGCGTTTGGCAGGTGAAGCAAAATAGCGTTTTCGGCTTAATGAGTAACGCTGGAAGGCAAGGGAAGAGTGACAGATCGTAAGGAAACATAACATGCCCGTGAGCCCGAACGCACCATGATATTTCTGAGAGGAGCACGGTTGCCTGTCTAATTATTACCCACTACTCTACACATGTACTGACTTACCCTGATGAAGGGCTGCTGGTGTCCCAAAAGCATATAAGTTATAAGCATGCATTATAATAATCTGTCATCTATCAATAGTTATTTGAATATATATGCTTATTTCCAGTAGAGTCTACATTCACGCCTCCTATTCTTGCCATAAGTACTGTTATAAAGCTAAATTAAGTACAGATATAATATTTGTCTTCTGTTTTTGATATGTGCTGTGAATTATTCCAAGAATTTGGTGAAATTAATTCTCAAATATTTAGTGAAATTATTTCTAAAAATTAGTTCCATTAGTTCGCATATGAACAAAGTCTATCTGGCTATTTAGCTATACAAGCGGAGGTATCATGGACACGTATTGTTGTTGAATGCAAAGGAGAAATGGAGGGAAAAGTATCTATCACACTCCTTTATGGGATCGAACACAGAGAGAGAGAGAGAGAGAGACGGCCGTTGTAGGCTCTGCTGGCAGGCAAGGAAGGAGAGGGGAGAAATTAGGCAAATTTCTGATGAAACAGCTCAGGTCCAAAAAGGCTAATAACCGGACAGGGGATTGGGAGGAGCATATTAATTGAACCAGCTGTGTGTCATTCATAATGGGGAGTGTCTAATCTACAGAACCCGAAAGTTCAAGCATTTATATTGGTTAAAATGGCAGGCAACAAGGAACTTGAAATTACTGAAAATAGGTAGTAATATAATTAAAATAGGCCTTATTAAAAGTAAAACCAGAGATTAACATCATTCATTATGAATGAACATATTTGTGACATAATTAAAGTACTTAAACTTACTTTTCTTGATTACAAGCAACAACAAGATGTTTTTTCAAGATATCAACTGTCATAGTCAGCTGCTTGTCATTTTTCACCATGGAAAAAGAACGTTCTACTTCCACTGAAGTGATTGAAGCATATTCAAAACAAACTATTTTGGAACGACTCATACCAGCTACAACAGAACATTCACCTTTCAGGTCATTGTGGAAATCTTGATTAAGATAAAGTAAAGTAGTTTTGAATAGTCCTGGCGAACGAGCAAAAGGTACACAGTGGTTTCTGGTAATAGGGGAATTAGGTTAGCATCTGTCACTTCTCCACTGAGCACATTGTAAAGACAATTGCAATTACATTGCACAGCTATGCCGTTCTCATCTTTCTCGCTTGCAATTGTTTGTTACATTTATGCAGCTAAAAAGTTACCCCCCACTACAAATTTCCTAGAATTGTTTCGTGCGGATCGATGCTTAGATCATTCACCAGGACTATTCATTACAGTACTTCCATCATTCTATTTCCTGGTACGTTCCTTCGTTTTAGCGAATGAAGTATTGCACCCGTACCCGTAACCCCCCCCCTCTCTGTGTATAAACAGTAGCTAAAGAGGCACAAAAAAGATAAAATATTTAGATAGACACAGATTATTTCGAGATATAGTGAAATATAATCTGTCTATGTAGGTGTTGTATCCTTTTTCTGCTTCTTTAGCTATTGTTATTTTAAAATATTGTTCATAATATTATTTTATTTTTAATAACTAGAAAATCAGAAAAGGATAAAACACTAAGAAAATGTTACAGATCAGTAATCGCTGTATTTCGAACTGCATGCGTTCTTCAATGGCAAGAGTGTCTATATATATATATATTTTTCACTCACACACACACGTGTGTGTGTGTGTGTTTTACTGGTACGGCTTTAATAGGTTCATTCCTTCAGAATTCGCTAAAATGTTTAAAAATACTCACACAGTATAGCTTTGTCTATCAGTGGCGATATGTGTATATATATATATATATATATATATATATATATACACACATTTAATTAACAGTGTACCATTAATTTTTTTAGTTTAATCTCAATTATTATAAAAGGAATTTAAAAAAAAATGTGGTTTCTCTGTTAAAACTTATAGATTGCAAGAATTCCAATTTTGTTTCCCTAACACCATATAGTAAAGCTATTACTTATTTCATTTTATTAATTAATAAAGCCTAATTTTGGATTTTATGTTCTTTTTATTAAAAGTCATTAGTTTTACTAGAGTATATTACTAAGTTAACAATACTATGAAGGCGATAGGAATTTATAATAATAATAATAATAATAATAATAATAATAATAATAATAATAATAATAATAATAATAAAAATAACAATCTAGTGAATAATTCTACAACAGGATAAAACAAACCAATACATGTATTGCAAAGCAAGGAATCTAAATCGCGGGTAATCGATTATTTCTAATAACATTAAACAATTTCTTATGAAACGCTCCTAAAGTATGGCAGTCTCTGACATCCCATGGCAATACATTCCAGAAATGGGCAGCAGTTATGTTCCGGTGATGTTCGGTGCAATGTAATAATAGTACGTGCCGGGTTTCAGAGCGTATATCAAGGCTATAAGAAGAAGATAGATTTTGAAAACGAGAGATAGATAAGATGGAGAAGATGCCGGATAATTTTGAAAAGTAGTGTGAGACAATGAATATTTCTTCGGTATTTCATGAGGAACCAAGACAGCATATCAAGGAAGGGTGTTATATGATTGAACAAACTCAGATGGCATTTAATTTATAACCCTTTTTACTTACATATATTAAAACTATTTATGTGCTTTTTAAAGTGCATAAATAATTACAGAAAAATCATAATAGTAAAAACGATTTTGTTAAACCTTAAAATAGAGCATAAAAATCAAAATATGCAAAAACGGCAAAATAAAAACTGGCAAATGTCACATCATTTCCATCTGACTGTTAAATATATCTATCGAGATAGAAAAGGCGGTATGCCTAACTTCCGCGTAATGCTAATCTAATATCTTGTATTAAAGCAAATAGACCTCGTGTATCATAAAATCACGCACGGTCCGTTGGATAAGTGCGCCAGTTTTACGTTATACATAGATTGTTATGTGATTGAATTATCATTTTAGTGCTTGTATTATTGTTTGTTATTTTCATTTTTCTTGTGTTAATATTTCTCAACAATAATTTTCATTATTCATATTTATGTGTTAGCATATATTTATTTATCTACAGTTTATGTTGCAATTGCGAAATTGTCACTAAAACTTAGTGTAATTATTATTGGACTGGTAGAGCGGAAGAGAAGCCTAATGACCTTAGCTCTACCAGAATAAACAAATCCAATCAGGGTTGGATCATATGATGAGGGGCGAGAGACTGTGAAAACACCCTTGCTCTGGTCGATCTGGGGAAACTGTGAACTAGAGAACAATTCAGATTGAGGCACTCACTAGGCGGAGAAAAATTGTCATATCACTATGGGAGTTGGTAGTATTGACACTGTATTTTACCAGCATTTAAGACTACGAACAATTTGTGTAAAATGGTTATCTTTCCGTCACCAATGAACAGAAGATAAGGCGGAAGGAATGTGTCAGAGTGTTTTCACCAAAAAGTCCCTAAACGGTTATTGATGAAAGTTGACTCGTTTTACTTTATTCAAATAACTGGCAGACAGGAACTTTGCTTCTGCTCATAGAACAGCTGCAAATTGTAGGAAACTGAAGGACAGGGGTTTGACCTACAGTCCTATCAATGAACGTGAATTCTGCTTGTTGTGAAATGTACCACAGCTGAGAAACCTCGTAAACAAGCCCACCAACTTGTACAACTGTCAGTCAGTCTGTGTGCGCAGTATCTTTTGACAAGAAGTTGCAACAACTATAACTATCAGTGGAGAGAAGTAGAGAGAAAGAGTTTTGAAAGATAGTGAGCTCATAAAGAGAAGGGGATTGAACAAAAATTAAATTCCTTTTGTAAAGTAAAACAAGTAAAGGAAAAATGTGGAAATAATGTTCATTAGAAAGTTAATGGAGTATCTGCTTTCAGTTATTCTTTTAAGTCAATAGTTGCTGCGAGAAATTTGAAAGCGGCTGCAGACAGAACAAAGAGAGAGAAATATTTCTACCCTCTCCTCGACTGTGTACTCAATTGCCCTGTGATAATTGCTGAAATACTCTGAACGCCGGTAGATGACGGTCTAACGCGGAAAATGAACAATGCTGGCTGTGGACAAGAGATATTTAAAACCACCTGACATCGCTCCTTTTGTTCGAAACGTAAAACTTGCGGTTTGACGAGCATACAGATGGATAATGGAGAAACCCCAGCTGTCTTTCCTTCCTTTCACTTTGCACCGGTTTAAGAGTCACTTCCTTTTTCCCCATATTATTTATTTTGTTTACTCTTCTAATCATCTCCGTGTGTACAACTTATGTCAGGCTTGTATTCTAGATACTGAATTACATTAAATTATACATACACTTCTTTTCAGTTTCAAAAGGGCAAGAGTGCTTAATAAATAATGATACATATTCAAGTACAATTCATCCTTGAAGGTTCATCTACATTCGCTTGGTAACAATGATGTAATTAACTTTCAAAATAGAGTCTCTAAAGTGATGAGAAATATATGCAAATGTATGTTGGTACATTTGTTTTATTTCCTACGCTCTTGAACTTCTTATGTCAATTCTGGGCGTGAAGCAACTGATAAATTTTGCTCAAAGGCCTCTTCTTTCAGGCTTGAATTTCTCCTACGTGCCGTAAATCTACGACACGGGACCCACGGCTTTGCTTTCCTTGAAAGCCATACTTATATTTTTACGTTCGAAAAAATCCATCGACCCACGTCCGGATTGAACCCACAATCTTGGGGTCTAAGAGACAAGTATGGTTACCGCTATACCACCAGAACCAACACATTCATGTTTAATTAAAATAACTGATGCATATATTTTCATGAATATATATGCAGTGTTTAACTATACTTGCCTCGTAAACCTAAGATCAATGGTCCAAACCCGGCCAGAGTGGGTGGATTTTTTCGGCCGTAAAAATCCTAAATATGGCTTCCTTCATAAACGAAGTAAAGCTGTGGGTCCCGTGTCGTAGATTTAGGACACGTAAAATAATCTCAGACCTGAAAGATGAAACCTCTGAACAAAATTTATAGGCCTTTTCACGTCCGAATTTGAATGGGACGCTGATGACCTGAGATGTTAAGGAGCGTCCGTAAATAAAACAAATCAACAAAATATATATGTGCAATTGAGCATATCTTCCATGTTTGTAAGTATTTCTACGATAAAGACATGTTGTAGCATATTTATAAGTTTTATTTTGTGAATACTGTATTCGGTTTTTCTGGACTTAGGTAAAACATGCGACCTACAACAGAGCCATGTTTACTCCTTGTGGAAGTTTAGTAAGATTGGATCCGTTGTTTATGGCGGGAAAAGGGCGGGAGTATATGCCCAGAAGTCTGTGTGTTGTCCATTAGCGGTTCGTAATTAGAGAAAGTTGCATTAAAAGAACTCAAAATGCGAATAGAAAAAATCATTAAAAAGTCATTGATTAGGCATTATCTGCGCTTGAACTATAAAGGAAATATATTTTGTCAGCTATGGAAAAAAAGATATATAGTTAGTTAATTGACCATTATAAGTTGAGTTTCGTTGAGCAAAAACGAAACAAATGATTCATAAAATTCGTTAACCAGAAAAATTTGGCCAGGGAGGGTTAGGGTTAACCTAAAGCGAAAATTTAAAAGGCGCTCTAGCGACAGCAATTTTTTTTTTCTCGGCGAAACTGGAAATTTAGCATTGAAATAAAATAAGAAAAATAGTGTCTAAAATCGGATAAATCGTACTATTAGGAGTTGGGGTATACCAAAAACAATTTTTTTGTAATCGCCGAGGACGTCCATAAAGATGGCCCCGAGAGAGATGGGGCATACCGGGGAATTATTGTTACCGTCAACAATTGGTTATTTCCGCCAAGCGATAAACTCGGTGTCATGTAAATGAGTGTGGGGGAATAGTCTGCGCATGCGCGTGGACGAATAATTGGGATAGCGACTTCTGTACCAAATGGCAGCGGAAAAAATGCGAATTCCAATGAATGCTGGGGTGACATACCTTAAGTGGTAGCATCCTTGATAGTGTAAAGTGTAGAATAAATGAAGACGGAGAGAACACAGCGATTTCTGAACACACAAAAACAAACAATTGCTTTCATGATTATTCACAAACAACAATATGAAAACTTTCGCCTCTAAGAGCTACCTTCTTATGTTTTGCAGTATTGTTGACGTGTCCCAGTGATTTTTTTCAAACCCGTACAGATGCCAATATTATTGGAATTTTACAAATAAGCATAGTCGTGATTACATACTGCGGTTTTTCACTCAGTATTCACTTTAGTTCCCAGGGGTTACATTCTGTAAAAGATGCCGGTGAGCTTTGATTGCGCAAAAACTATTGCCTTCATTTATGTAGCTGGAGTGTTAGGAATAACATCCACAAGTGTTACGCTAGCTGCGAGAAGGGTTCGGGAACACAGCATTTATGATTGACTTCGTTAATTAAGACCCTCTAGGTGTACCTTGGAAAAGATGACGGATTGGAATTCATGAGAGAAGGTTGTTTGACAGCATTTGAGGCTAGAGATTTCCTGAAACAGGTATGCAAAGGTAACATTAAGGAATGGATAACTAGAACAGGACTCAGTGAACCAAATTTGAGCTCAAGGGTTCAGAATTAACTCTATAGTATTCAATTGGCCCGAGAACACGTAGACTGAACAATTGAGAAATGAAACCAGTTCTTTACACAGATCAGTCGAAGTTCTACCTAAAGTCTCCAGATGGAAGAAAAAAGGTGTGGAGAAGACCTGGGGAGCGTTAGAGTGTATGCAACTTTTCACCAAAGGTGCTATATGAAGTAGATTCAGTAACAGTGAGGGGTGGTGTTAGCTTTGATGTAGGTCCTGGTGGTGTAGTGGTAACCATACTTGCCTTCTAAACCCAAAATGGGGGTTCAAACTCGGCCAGGATCATTGGCGTAAAACTCCTAAGTATGGCCTCCTTCGGAAGGGAAATAAAGCTGTGGATCCGGTTTCGTAGATTTACTTCACATAAAAGAATCTCAAGCCTGAAAGAAAAGGCCACTGAACAAAATTTATCGTTTCACGCCTTGAATTGGATGATGCGCTGATGACCTGAGATGTTAATGAACGTCCATAAATAAACCTAATTACCTCTACATTTATCCCCTATGCTTCTCACATAGGCTTGAACTTCATTCTAATGCATGATAACGCCCTATCCCATATTGCTTGGTATCTGGAGGAAGCGGGGACCGCCACTTTATATCAGCATGCACCAAGTCCGGACCTAAATCTCATTAAGCATACGCTTCGTCTTTTCCACATCTTGCATGAAACGTTGCTTCGGGATGAGATGTAGTTCAACAAATTAACATTTATACCAATATTTCAAGTATTCTAGCCAGCTGTTTTCTGGTCCACTGTGTTCTACTGTCACTTTCCTTCACTTTAAGAGTAAAGATTTAAAGATAAACATAAGCGCTTAGGTATGATAATTTACCCCAATTATTAATGAAATAAATAAAATGTTAATACATCGTAAAACGTGCGTGAAACGTATATGAAAATTGTTCTTTCGGTATAATAAATTTGAATTGAAAATATTATGTTATATATCAAAAAACACACCAATGTATAGAATCAGTATTGTTGACATTTTCAAGAAAAGTGTTACGCTTGTTTTTCCGGCAGTGTGTTTACCTAACTAATGGTCAGTTGTTTGCTTAATTAACTTCTCCAGTATGAACGAGCACACTTTTTTTCCCCTCCTCTAAAATTCCTGGTATCAGTAGCGAGATATTTATTCGGCGAAATAGAATTCATAGGTAATAATGGTAGAACATATGACAAAATTCTCTTTTGTTTGGAGAATATACGCAGAATTACTTCTGTATTTGTAAGGCACTATTCACTGTAACTGATGTTATGTACTCGCAATGCATCTGTTATTTCTATATATTCTTTTACCTGTTCTTCCAAAGAAAAGATTTAAAAAAGGAAAGGGAAGAAAAACCTACGTTTTATTCCACAAGCTTGCAACCTCATTTTCTGAATATTACGGGAAAAAACTATTGTTTGAAGTACCTAAACATGGATTTTGCTGTAACGTTACTTTCTTTTGTTGCAATGAACTCCTTTGTTTCTACTTCTCTTGTTTCCGTCCCTAGAATTTTCAACGAAGCTAAAGTGTCCTCCATATAGCCCGATATTACTGTCAGCAAACGGGGACGGGAGTAGAATTTTATATACCTATATATAAAGTGTTCCCATTGCTGATTTATGTAACAGCAGTGCATTTATGCACTACACCGCGTTAAAGGATGCGCGCGCATCAAGCGAAACGTCAATATCTGAAATTCCTGCACTTGCTAATACAATTATTGATTTACTTCCAACCCTAAACTTTGGGTTACCAATAGAGCTCGGGTTTCTAGGCACTAAAAGGGTAAACTAGGCAGGCAAAGAAAGACATTAAAAATAAATCGAATAGACACAATAAATAAGATTCTGACCTAGAAGAAAAACTATGTTTTTATGAATATTGGTAAATATATTGCGTGTTCACTCTCCCATACACACAAGAATAACAGCAAAGTTAAAGTGCAAAATCTAATACTTTTACTGTAAGTGATAAAATAAACTAAATTTATAATTTTTTGGTTACAACTTATATGAGAGTGGTTTAAAAATAATAATAATTTCCCCACAAACAAAATACTGCTGTTATAAATCAATGTTTCTTCTGCACTTTTTATTTTTTCATATAATTCCCATTAACGAGGTCGTTAAGGCGCGGACTCGTGAGCGGGAGGTCTGGGGGTTCGAATCCCGCCAGGACCGTCATCCCTGACTGAGGTTTTTTCCAGGTTTTCCTCAGTCCTCACAAATGGCAAATGCCGGGTAGGTACCCTAAACTTGGGCTTGGAACATTTCCTTCCTTAAAAAAAATCCTTTCCCAATATATCATTTTATCTCATGTATCATCAGTGTCCACCGCCTGTGGTGCCTCAGTAGTAAAAACGGACGTTAAACAAAATAATAACTTTTATGGCTTACGTCAATCTGGAGCAAGTGCGTGTATTCCATACCGTTACCAGTTCTTGTCCTGTAGTCATTTCTTCACTGCATTAACCACATTTGTCACCATCCTCAAAATGAAGTCCACGCAAAGGATCTCTAAGAGCTCCAAAGAGTTGAAGTCTGAAGGGACCAGATCTGGACTGTAAGGTGGATTGGGCAGCACAGCAATCCAATTTGGTGATGTGTTCTCGGATTCTCACACTTGTATGAGGGCGTGCATTGTCCTGCAGAAACAAAATTTCTGCTGGATTCATGACAGGCCGAACTCGCGGGAATTGTTTAGAGTTTTGGCTTTATTGTTGAAGCACGGCTTTTCTTAAACTCTTTGAACCACTGAACGCGGTTGATTGTTGCAAAACATCATCGTCATGTTCTTGCTGTAGTAGCAACGCGTACACTTCCATACCGGAGTTCTGCAGAGGGAAGCAAAGTTTCAGAGCAGCGTATTACTCCATTTTACGCAGCTGTGCGGCTAACACTCGTTCTTTGCTGGCGTCATGTGCGCACGCGCTTCCAATTTTTCCCAGCAATCATTTGAGATCTTTTCCTTTCATGCAAAATTGTTTCACCACCGTGAGATGAGAAAAACAATATAATTTCAATGTTTATTCACTAATCCTCAAAAAAGTACCAAAAACACACGAATGCTCAACCACTAGCTGACAAATTCTACCTCAAACTAGCTGTAAACGACTGCGTACACATGCATTATAGTTCTTGACGGCTGACTTCTCCCAGTATACTGTCACGCTCTGCCGGCCCGTATCTCAAATAACCTCACTATATATATATATATATATCGAAATATCCAATCTAATATGATTGGTCTAAGACTAGAGAGCTTTATTCTTTTTTCTGTCAATTTTTACTTTTTCTCTATATTAGTTAACAATAATGTGCTCATATAGCATTTTAAAACGATGCTTTTTTTTCTCTCTTAATGACTGGATAGTCTCCAAGTTGGATTAAATTTTGCGCTCTCGATTTCACCTGCACCCTCTAGAACATGAATCATATATAATGTCATGCATAGGTAACACTTGCAAGAGAGAATTTATATCAGCATTTTAGGATCCAGATTTGTGGAATTACTTTTGTTTCTGTGGGTGTGCAAGGATGGTAACGTTGCTCTAGTCATAAAATTTGAAGCTATGTGTTTGAATTAAAAAAAAGCAATCGGAGGGAATAGAATTTTCTCGTGTATCAGCATACTAGTGTGTTGTACTTCAAACAGTACTTTTCAATATGTGATGCTTGTAATACCATTAGTATTCTAACTGGAGAGAAAGCTGCAGTGCATGGGAGTAGGGACTTCAAAGTTGTTAAGCTTTTAATTGAAAAAACTCGAACATCAAACATAGCTGGTTATACCATTAAATAAATGGAAAGAGTTTTGAAATGTTGATTTAGGATACAACAGATGTTGGAGGTTTCTTTGTTAAATGAATCTTTTAAATTTCAGGAGTCTGGGAAGGAGTTAATAAGGGATGGAATTGGTGATGGGATTGAGTACGAATCTGGTGCTTAAGGGGTTTTGCTGTTTGTCATATATGTGGAAATTTGAAAAATGTGAATTTAGAACTTATTTTGTTTGAATGCTCAGGAACAATAGAATGGAGACAACCATTGGTAAATGGTTAAAGTTAAATAAGAAAATTGCAGCAAAGAAATGTTTGGTGACCAAAGGCAAATTTGGAATCTTGGGGATTCCAAATAATAGAATTAAACAAATGGTTATAGTCAATGAGGAGAGAAGATCTATGAGTGAGTTTGCCTTGTGTAAATAACTGGTAGTGGTACTGTGATTGTATGTGTAGTGGATAAAAGTTAAATATGTATGGATGTAAGCTGGTTAAAAGCAGGGGCTCTATAAATGAAAACAGACCTGTATATTATTTAATTGTGGAAAAACTTTAGTTTATGTCATAATAGTGTTTCTTTGTTTAGTAGAAGGGACTGTGCCAAAGTCCTCTGGATATAGCAATGGGAAGCTACTGATATACATGGACAGGGGCTTAGCAAACACTGTTACATATAGTTAGTTGAATGGTGAAAATTAGGATGTTAATGAAAAACTTGATTTAAAATATTGGCCTGAAATAAAACCAGGCCATAATGCTACATTTCTGAACTTAGTATTTATACTTTCAGGTGGTTAAGAAACAAGGATAAAAAAGATAAAACAGAAAGTCGGTGTAATGAGAAGAACTTGACAAAAAACAAATCCAAACAAATGTAGTATATCGTTTTTGGCGGGAAAATCCACGATGTCTGAAGCTTGGCAGTTGAGAGGTTCATTTCTTATGATAACAGCACCAAAATGTTGATATTAGAGCGTTTGTGTGTGAAAAAGTGAAGGTAAAAAGCATACAATATATTCAATAGTTCAAAGTCCGCACCACCGAAATAACGTTCGAAGCATGTGGTTCAGTGACATGAATCTCGGTGTGTGGGAATAGCTGTATACTGAGAACTCAAAAATTATATTACTAACGTTTATACTACCGGCTTGACCGGAAGTAATTCTAACTTTCTTATTATAAAGGCATATCCAATATATTTTCACATTTTCGAATAATGTTCATTAAGAGTTTTTCAAAAAATGCCTACTTTAGATACTTCTGTACATATTAAATGTTGCTGATTCAAGAAAAAAAAAACGTGGTGAATAATAAAAAGCTACTTTTGTTTACTGTATTTTGTCAGTAATAATATAATCCATCGAAACGTATTTATTGATACCCAAACATACAGACAATAAATCTGACATCTGATGCGTTAAATAATTCTATTTGGTGACGAGCGAAAGGGAAATAATTATAATTTTTATAATTTTAGTTGTGGTTGGCTATGGTGACAAGCAATGATTTCATCGAGAGGCGACGCATTTATTTAATAATGTGCATCCGGATCGCAAACTAGCTTCGCTTACAACAGCGACAAGGACAGTAAAGAAATTTACCCAAACTAAAAGCGTAAAGGACGTGGCCAGAAAGTGCAACTGATGGGAAAACTTCATTGGATATTCTCCTCCACGAGCAAGAAAAGCCAAAAGTTTCAATACAAATTTGTCGTTAGAATCAAATATAAACTAAATTCCGTGTTGAATATCTTTAAAAAGTGCGAAGCAACGTCCATATATAAAAGTTCACTTTTGCAGCACTTTCAGCGGGCGATCCCGATAGAAGAATGCGTTTTTGTAAATTAATGATGGAGCGCATTAACAACAGTCCAGTTTTACATACACAAAGTGTATTTTCAGACGAAGTCACACTCTGCTTGAATGAATTTATCAACAGGCACAGCTGCCCATTGGTCAGACGTAAATCCAGAATGAATGGAGGAAAACCACACGCAGTATACACAAAAACTTAATACTTGGGCAACATTAAAAGCTAATAGATATTTGGATTTGCTTCGAAACAACGTATTATCGGATATCGCAAATTAGTTTTCACATCCAGTCAACCATGGGCTACCTAGAGATGGCATCTAACAAGATGGAACTCCAGCTCAATATGAATAGTACGTTCGTCAGCACTTAGACTAAGTTTTTCCACAACGATGGATTGATAGGAGAGGTCACATTGAGTGGCCAGAAAGACCCAAGATTTGTCTCATTTAGAATTATTTTTGTGGGGCCATTTGATGTCACAGTATATCAAAAACAAGATCTGGAAGCGGTGCAAGACAGTCTGGTTAAGTTATTCTTTAAATGTATTCTGTGGTTGACCGGCACATTGTCAAGTAGCTCAGTTTGAACGCAGATTTTAGACGTTGTGCTAGCTTTGTTTCGTTTTTGTTAAGAAAAGAGCGTTTTATTATTCACTACAATTTTTTTGTTCTCTTGATTTAGCTACAAAAATTTGTACAGAAGTATCTAGTGTGGGCACTTTTTGAAACCCTTTAATGAGCATTATTCTAAAATGTAAATATATATTGGGTATTCCGTTTGAAATAGAGTTAAACTGGATGTAGAAATTTTTCAGCGATATAATTTTTGAGTTCTCAGTATATAGCTTTCCCTGCTCACCAAGTTTCATGTCACTGAACCACATACTTCTAAAGTTATTTGGATGGTGCGGGAATTTTAACTATGTACATCTGATAGCTTGACTTCGGAAAAGTGCTGCTTGAATGCTTCATGTTGTAGAGATATTGAAATGCCAAACTTTAAGAAATTTTCAGCCCTATTTACTAATGTAACAATGAGTTAAAACAAACAAAATATTTGTTTGAAGTTTTCAAAATTGTCTTTTACCAGACAAATAAGTTATTTATATGCATACGTGTGTGTTTGTAGAAAATATTTGTCTACATCTGTTGCAACAACCAGTCAATGCACGATAATATATTTCTGTCATAATTTCAGAGGAATGTAGAACCCCCCCCCTCCTCTCTCTCTCTCCTCTCAGCATCTTCTTTCATTTTAGCACACACGAGTTCTTCAACGTTTAAAATATTAATGACATCTTTTATTAAGTTTATTTTCGTACCCAGTTATGCATTGATGCCTTTGAGGGGTCAATTATACCAAGCAAAATACCATTTAAATAAAATAAGAAAAATAGTTCCTGAAAATTAGGAAAATCGGACCATTCGTAGTAGCGGTACACCTGAAAATCGAAATTTAAAAAGTGCTCTAGCTTTTAATTTTCTCTCTATTGTTTTAAAATAAAAGAACAAATTAATTTTCAACTCAAGGCGTGAAACTGCCGACAAAGTTTGCTCAGAGGCCTCTCCTTCAGGCTTGAGGTTCTTTTTCGTGCCGTAAATGTATGACACGGGACCCACGACTTTACTTCCCTTCCGAAGGAAGCCATACTTAGGATTTTTACGCCCGGAAAAATCCATCGGTCCTGGCCGGGTTCGAACCCGCGATCTTGGGTTTAGGAGGCAAGTATGGTAACCACTGCACCACCAGGACCGACTAATTTAGCTTATAAACTGTATTTATAGCCTTGCACATATTTTATGTTTCACAAAAGCATCGTCGTAAAGATAGTAAACGTGAAATGTTAATCTAATATGTGTTTGAGAATTATGTTTGTACATAAGAGCGCTCTATGATAAACTTTAGAAAACGTTTTTGTTGCATTTTTTACAACAATAACATTTAAATTAAATTTCAAATCCAATGAAAATCGATTAAACTTTCGATTGTATATTGTTGATTGTGTATATATTTGCTTAGTACATTGAAATTGTTTTTTAATGGTAAATATTTTTATTTTATTGAAACATATGAACATCTGAAACACACAATGTAACTTGAAACTTTCTGTTATTTTTCTCCATTTTAATAAATGTAAAAATGATGTAAAGGGCACAGTTCATAAATATGGTTACATTTAAAAATACCCGCACAATATAGATTTGCCTATCAGTGGTTATATATTTCATTTAATTAATAGTATACCAGTTTTTGTGGTTTAATCTCAATAGTAATGGGGTTTCTCTTTTGTGATACTTATAGAATGCAAGAAATCTACTATTGTTCCCTTAATACCACACACTAATCCCATAATTTATTCCGTTTTATTAATTAATAAGGGCATAGTTTGAATTTTATACTAATTTTTAAAGTTATTCAACTTGCTGAGGAATTTGCTTAGTTTATGCATCTGCTGCGTGACGGAGTATTTCTGTTACAAGCGACTTTATGCTTATTACCGTATACGGTTTTCGTTCTTCGCACTTTCACCTGACAAAATTTACAGAAAAGAGCATTGTAACATCAGAAAAAGCATCTGCCCCACACTGGAAACATGGTTCTGTAATGTATCAGTATTTAGGGCTGCTCTGGCATTCTGAGGCAGACAGAACGAACGCAACCTTCCTCTCTTATGCTGCGCTTCAACTTCTGAATGAGCTGTACCTCTTGTCACTGTGTGCTGTCTGTCAAGGCCTTACAGCTCTGACTGTAAACATGACGTCACTTTGTGCTGTGTCACAGGCGGTCCTGCACTTCTGTTAGTAAACATCGGACCTATGAATCATATTACCGACTTTTAGCAACACTTTTTCCGAAGTCTGCTGATGGCTTTGATCTTACTTGCAAACCATTTGAAATGTTTTCTTTTTTTCACAGATGTTTTGCCTATTCATTAAAATCAAAATATCTTTTCACAGGCAGATGCGTTGTATTTCTAAGCCTCGAGTCTTTTCACATCTTCTGTATCAGCGTAAATCTTATAACCAGCTCTTTGAAGTTCGCGCAAACAGTACATATTTCTATTACATCTTGATCATAAGGATCATTAGATTAAAAAATAGATCAAATTATTTTAAATATATTCACCATACGGTGTAGGTTTTAGGCTAAGCCTACAGTCTTTCTTAACATTACAAAGGAAAGTTAATAAATATTAAGCTTTTTATATTAACGTTTATAATTAGGGTAGTTAAAGAAATTTTGTATGCCTTATTTTTCTAAATGGTCTCCTTGCTGCGACACCTTTTGTTTTGTTTTGTTTTGTTTTGTTTTGTTTCAGTTTACGGATGCTCTTAAAAAAAAGGCCCCTCACGAAGGAGTTGCGTGAACTAAGCGAATTCCTCAGCAAGTCGAATTTGTGAAAGATATTACAGAGCGCTAGAGCAGAGAAATTAATGCCGCTAGAGCACTTTTTGAATTTCGAATTTCAGCTGTACACTTATTCCTAATGATCCGATTTCTCTGATTTTCATAAACTATTTTCCTTGTTTTATTTAAATTTCACATACCGAAAAAAAAATAATAAAATTATGGCATTATAGGGATTGTTTTAAAAATCTGGTTTCACGTGAATCTTCTACTCCTAATAGTCTGATTTCATTGATTTTCATAAAATATTTTTGTTATTTTATTTAAATGCCATAAACTGACTTTCGTTGAACAAAAACAAAAATTGCAACTGTTAGAGCGATTTTTAATTTGGTTAGCCCCCACTCTTTAAATTTCGGTTTTCAAGTATACCTTCACTCCTAATTGTCGGATTTCCCTGATTTTCAGCAGCTATTTTTCTTATTTTATTTAAATGGTATACACAGAGTTTCGTAGCAGGGGAAAAAAATTGATGCCGCCGGAGCTATTTTAAAAGTATGAGTTTCAGGTAAACCCACATTCCAAAAAGCTGCTTTATTTTCATTATTCTGTTTTAATACCATATACCTAGTTTTGTTGAGAATAAATAAAAATTGCGATCCCTAGAGTGATTTTTAAATTCTGACTTTAGGTTAATCCCCACTTCCAATAAACCCATTTTGGGGGTTAACGAACTCGAAAAATCGTTTGTTAATTGATGGCTATATACCGTCTAGGACGTTAACAAACACACACATATATAATATATAAATTTTTATCGTCGTCATTTTTGGTGCTTGGTAAGTCGGATTGATGGAGATTTGAAGAATTTTTCAAAAATCTTTTCTAGGGTACATTCCTTCGTAATTTGCTAAAAATGTTGCTGTAGCTTTTAACCAACTTCGCATATCTCCAACTTTTCTTCGTCGTCTGCAAACCTCTAACCCCGACATTTTTTGCTAAAAGACCCAGACGTCAAATCCGGACTGTATGGTGGGGTGTTACATCTGATGTTTCAGATTATTTAATATATCCACGCTATGCACAGCAATACAGAAGGGACTGTTGTCGTGAAACAACAATAGTGTCTGGCGTTTCAATTGTATAGGACGTCATCAGAAAGAATTTTCCAGCGAAAAGTTGTGTGTTGAATTTTTGATTAGGAAAACTGCGAATGTTTCATCGTATCAATCGATTGTTACTCTCTGGCTCACTACGTTGCATTCAGACTCTTTTCTTGTCAGTAGTATGGAGAAAAGCATCTTTACGAACATGGCAGTACAAGTACTTCTACTAATTGTCTGCCGCGCGTGGTTAAACTCACTAACAGCTGCCTTGGGACCCATCCTGTGCACACTTTCCTATCTCCATAGGACACCATAGATATTCGCAGACTGTGACGCAAGTTGAATTCTAGGGCAATTTCATCAACAGGTGCTCCTCTTTAATCAGGGATTCTCTACTCCATCTTCACCTTCTCAATAGCCACGCAAATTGATATCCTACTCCAGTATTCGTTACTGATAATGTTTTGGCTTCGTTTTTGAATGTATGCGAAATGCCTTTTCTATCTGGGTGGATATATTTAAGTGTCAGATAGAAATGAACATGTTTCCACACATTTGGATTCTATAGAGAAAATTATTAATGTGTTTTTTTTTTAAGAGGAAAAACATTTTTGGCCCTTTTGGAACCTGGAACGTTATGGGTTTGTTAAGAATTTCAATATATCGAAGCGAAAAAAATTATAAAAATTAAGTGGCATGTTCACCTTATAAAAATATCTATTGAGAATCTTGTTTATATATTTATTACTTTTCAAGAAGTTAAAAGTTTCTCCTCAATCCATTCACTTAAGCTCTTTAAATAGCAGAACCTTCATTAGTGAAGGGAACGCACGGTTACTTCGGGCATACAAATACCAGGAAATAGAGAATGAGGGAAGCACTGTAGTTTTGAATAGTCCTGGCGAATGACCTTGTATCGATCTGTGCGAGACAATTCTAGGAAATTTATGGTGGCGATAACTTCTCAGCTGCATAAATATAACACAAAATTGCAAGCGAGAAAGATGAGAACGTACAGCTGTACAATGTGTTCAGTCCGGAAATAGATACTAATCTGATTTCTCTATAAACACATAAACGGAAAATGAACTCGACCAGAAACCACTGCGCAGCTTTTGCTCATTCGCCAGGACTATTCAAAACTACTTTACTTTTTCTTGATCAGCATTTCCACGATGTCTTAAAAGGTGAATGTTCTGTTAAAACTGGTATAAGTCCTTCCGAAATAGTTTGTTTTAAATATGCTCCAATCACTTCAATGGAAGTAAAACGTTCTTTTTCCATGGTGAAAAATGTTTTCTCAGGCAAACGGTTGACCATGACAGTTGATACCTTGAAAAAACATCTTGCCGTTGCTTTTAAGCAAAAAAAGTAATCTTAAGTACTTTAATTGTGTGTTAAAAAAATTATTAAGTATCTTAAATATCTATTTTCATTAATGAGTGATATTACTCTATTTTAACTTTTAATAAATGTCTATTTTAAATGTATTACTGCCTATTTTCAATATTTTAAGTGCCCTTTTGACTGTTTATTTTAACCAAAAATAAATTCCTGAACTTCCGGGCTCTACTAAGAACACTTCTTTGCCCTCACAGGATGCAATTCTATGCTGGAGCGACCATACTTTCAAAGCTATTACATAGCTGCATATCTTTAACTCTTGACGACTTGTATATAGCATGTTGCTAAGCAGCCACTTTGTATTCTGAAATAATTTTTTTCGTTTCATATTTTTCTCCATGAACTCTGGAATAGCACCCCCTTATATTTCTGTAGTGTTTTTTTTTTTTTTTTTTTGCTTTTAGATTAGACATTAATTGTTCTTCTTGTTAATTTTATAGGTTAGTTTTTAATTTACTCGGAATAATTAAGTTATAATAATATTTTTAAAATGCGGAGTAATCTTAAAATGTTGACGTATTAGTATTTATTTAACATTAGCTAATATAATATGAAAAACGCGAATCTTATTGTTTCAAAAATCAAAAAATTAATTTTCAAGCAATGTAAAATGTGTAATACGTTTCCCAAAGGGTTCCTATATTATTTTTATAGAGCTGGCAACACAATTTTAGTTATCCTCCATGAGGATTTTCTTGCGAATGCACATGTGAAACACTGCGAAGTTAGGTTACAGAAAATGCATAAATACTAAAGGACGGAATTTGCTAAAGTTTGCTTCATAGGACGTGATGAATAAGAAATTGTGCTACTGTATGATTGTGTGAAGTTTTTATTACGGGAATAGTACATCAGCACGACCTGAAAACGACGAAACCCAATCAAGATAAATAATTAAAAGAATTGAAATGTTTGCTGCAAATGATGCTGGAAACAGGAAAGCTAAAAACCCAGAAAATTGCTGTCAGGCGACGAAAACACGAAGTTTGTGATTGCACAAAAGTTACTACAGTAGAATTAGGATCGTTAATGAACTGGCAAGTTCCTGTAATGAAGAGAATTGACAAGAAAAAAGAACAAATTGACAAACGGAACACTGGGAAAGCAGCAACATCGGAGTCTAATACAAAATACAGCGAGAGAGAGGAAAGGGGGCAGAAATCAAGCGAGAGCAAATAAAGTGGAAGATACAGAACTACCAACAATAAGTTAAAGTTACGTAAGACTGGAGTGTATAGAAAGGAACAATACCTAAAGAAAACAAGATTCATTAATTACTGACTCTAAGGGCAATTGTAGCATTAGAAATAAAAGTGACTATTTCAGAACGTAATTACGATAATATCATGTGTGTTACTTGCTCTTGGCCTCTGTTCTTTTCGTATACAGTGGAAATATTTGTTACATTACCCACATAATATGAATAGTTTCCCTTTATACTCGTCTAGAAATATCAGTATTTTAAATGTTGTTATAATTTTTTTCCTAAATATAACCCGAATATTTGAAGTCAAAAAATTTGAAAATTTGATGCAGATCATCTTTATATATGTTAAAAGTACATGTAAATACCTACCTACCTACCTACCTACCTACCTACCTACCTACCTACCTACCTACCTACCTACCTACCTACCTACCTACCTACCTACCTACCTACCTACCTACCTACCTACCTACCTACCTACCTACCTACCTACCTACCTACCTACCTACCTACCTACCTACCTACCTACCTACCTACCTACCTACCTACCTACCTACCTACCTACCTACCTACCTACCTACCTACCTACCTACCTACCTACCTACCTACCTACCTACCTACCTACCTACCTACCTACCTACCTACCTACCTACCTACCTACCTACCTACCTACCTACCTACCTACCTACCTACCTACCTACCTACCTACCTACCTACCTACCTACCTACCTACCTACCTACCTACCTACCTACCTACCTACCTACCTACCTACCTACCTACCTACCTACCTACCTACCTACCTACCTACCTACCTACCTACCTACCTACCTACCTACCTACCTACCTACCTACCTACCTACCTACCTACCTACCTACCTACCTACCTACCTACCTACCTACCTACCTACCTACCTACCTACCTACCTACCTACCTACCTACCTACCTACCTACCTACCTACCTACCTACCTACCTACCTACCTACCTACCTACCTACCTACCTACCTACCTACCTACCTACCTACCTACCTACCTACCTACCTACCTACCTACCTACCTACCTACCTACCTACCTACCTACCTACCTACCTACCTACCTACCTACCTACCTACCTACCTACCTACCTACCTACCTACCTACCTACCTACCTACCTACCTACCTACCTACCTACCTACCTACCTACCTACCTACCTACCTACCTACCTACCTACCTACCTACCTACCTACCTACCTACCTACCTACCTACCTACCTACCTACCTACCTACCTACCTACCTACCTACCTACCTACCTACCTACCTACCTACCTACCTACCTACCTACCTACCTACCTACCTACCTACCTACCTACCTACCTACCTACCTACCTACCTACCTACCTACCTACCTACCTACCTACCTACCTACCTACCTACCTACCTACCTACCTACCTACCTACCTACCTACCTACCTACCTACCAATTTTAATTTGAGTAGTGTTTAACACCCGTTTTTACTACTGAGGCACCATAGGCGGTGAACACTGATGATACATGAGATAGTGATATATTGGGAAAGGATTTTTTTTAAGGAAGGAAACGTTTCAGGCCTAAGTTTAGGGTACCTACCCGGCATTTGCCATTTATGAGGACTGAGGAAAACCTGGAAAAAACCTCAGTCAGGAATGACGGTTCTGACTGAATTCGAACCCTAGACCTCGCGCTCACGAGTCCGCGCCTTAACGACCTCGATCACCCGTGGCGGACTTCCTACCATACTCTCTAGGCTTTACACCATCACATTATCATCATTTCACTTCCGGCGACATCAATTCCGAACCTTTGCCGATCTGGAAAATGCACTGAATAGATTCTTTGCTTCCCACCCTAAAGAACTTATCACAATTGGTATCACATCTTTCACCCCTGGCAAAAATTCCCCAATAGTGATGGTAACTGATTTAATACTGAAGATATTACTTTGTTCAGAATATGAAGGTTTGAATGTGTGGTCTGAAACCAAGAGAAATTTATTGGCCACCTCATACATGCTCTGCTCTTTCTGAATTGGTGCCATTCGTGGAACATAAGATAACTCAGCGACCGTTGTCATGTGGATAATGTGGAGAACGGAATCATGCCTAGTGCGAACCTCTTGAATAACAGCCTCTATCGGTACATCTTTGCCACAATATGAGGGGTGTTGCACTACAAGATTCATCGTCTAGGTTGTCTACCTACATTCCTGGACACTTCAGTACTGAGCATGAGGCGTTCTAATGAATACTCGATGTTGTTGTCGGATTTCGACGGAAGGGATTTCGCCTGTAAATGGGTGTGACTAACTTGTGTGATTCACCGATGAATCTCATATGTGGATGTATTCAAGCGTAGGCATGTGTGACCTATTTCCAAGGACAAGTATCTATCAGTATAAGCCTTTGCACAACTTTTCAGACATAAGTATTTGGAATCCTTAACTGTGCTTTTAGAGGACTTGTAAAACGTTACCGCAGTAAAAGAATTCTCATCCTCACACATAGCCAATGTTTAAATTCTCTTCTCTTCTGAACAGATAAAATATAAACTGGTATGAGAATGCCTAAACACCCTAACTGCCCTGACATCTCTCAACAGGCTGGAATTGCGGTGAGTACCCGTGTATGGGGGCATTTATGGAAATGAAAAAGCAGATTTGGCAAAAAAAAGGTACTGAAACACCCTATTGATTCTGAACCCGTGGTTAGAATCAGTTCATGTATTGTTAAGACAGCGGTGAAACATGGTTCGGAAAAAACACCAACTTGCGTGACAAACCTATCCGCGGCAAAAAAAAAAACAAGCTATGAAACTGGCCCAAGGTCCAAGCAACGTTCTTTCTTCATCTCTCCTTAAATTGGACAGAAGAGGAATAAGGAAAAGTAGTTGCGTTAATTACTGAACATGGTTGCTTCAGAAAACATCTACTAAGTGGGACTCTTCAAAGATGAACCTATTTGTACAAGGCGCAAACAGAATGAAAAGACTGCCCCGCACATCCTGTTTAACTGCCCATTCCTGGTAAGAAAGAAACTTGCTATAACCAGGGGAGATCTCGGAACAAACGCTGACATTGCACCCAAAATACTGCTACTTGTTCAAGGGAAACAGTGAAAGCGTCTCTTCCTATGGGATTACCCAATACCTTTTAGGCTAACGTGCGGGAGGTGGGCAAAAATCCAACAAACCCCCGTCATCTAATCTAATCTGTCTATCCACATAAAAATACCTTTTCCACCTGATAACTATGCCATATAACGATACTCTTTCTCGATACCTCCTAGCAGATTTCCCTTGCAAATGCAGGAACCGCGAATCTCCCCTTTCTCAAATGACCCTCTCCCCCATTTTCTTTTACCCATTTGTTGCTCCTTTTGTGCACTTTGACGGGATAATTTGACTGTGAGACACGCTCAGGAATTAGATTTATCTCTTATGAAGAAAGATATTCTGGTATTATGAGCTTCTTATGCTGATAATGTAACATATATTACTCCTCTGGTTAATGATTTCTTGTTTCTTCCTAAATAAATTAAAACAGGTCCATCTCTGTGGTTTATTGGACCCAACAAATGCAGATAGATGCTTACATATCTCGACACGATGTTTTGGCTTTTGAGTTGCATAGAATGAAATTTTATCGCAATTTCATTGATACAGGTGGCTTTGAATTCCCCCCTCCATCGATCCCTGCAGGCACTGTGTTTGCTCTCAAAGGTAGAACTGCACAAAGCTTCTGTCAGCCGAGAAGTGTGACGCTTGAAATGCAATTAACCAGTCTTAATGCCCCACTTTCAGACTGCAGAACTTCGTAACGTCTGCAAAGTGAATAAAATATGAATATATTATGCATATGTATGGATTTACTGCAGATCGTTTAATAGTGATAAAAACAGTTTTTTTATGTTGCTTATATAAAATTTTAAAGAGGGCCCATTATATTCACAAGGAAATCTACACAAAATATATGCATATTTTTTTGTCTACACTGCTTTGCCCGAAAATAGTATGCTCAGTTTCTAAAAACCATCACGGGATATCGCAGTTCTAAGAAATGTTTTGCAACATTGTTGAATTAATCTAAACGTATTTAAATCGGTTATTTCAGAAATCACAAGCCGTTTTCAGTAACACATGGGCGCATCATTTGGTACAGAAATCTCTCGTTTATTCCATCTGTTAACTGTTTTTAAGAGCTTTGCAGATTCTGTTTATCACATACACAATACATGTGGAGCACATAGGTTCTTTCTGCAGTAAATTCGAAATAATTTTTCCTTGTTTCACTGCCCTGCCCTGTGGCCAATTATTATCTTTATCAAAACTTACAAATTAACAACTGGTGTCTTTATTTTTAATACATTGCTGAAAAGAAGCATCAGACTTGTTTGCAAACTTTATTACTTGCTTATTGAGTGCAGTTTTATACTGCCACTTGGCCGCGCTAGTACTCTGTTGCCACATGCGGTCCTCAGCTGCTGCACTCCAAGATCATCATCAACTTCTTTTTCCTGCTCCTCTATGATTTAAAACATATATTAACACTCCATGTTTATACTTGATATTGTACATATTTTTACATATGAAAAAACTCGCATATTATTACATAATTGAACACTTTATCTTAAATATTTTCCACGTTTATGGTTCCAAAAAATTTAATGGTTGAAAATTTGCTTTAACTACAGCAGAAGTGTCATCTAACGGGAGAAATCATAAGCTGGACTTGGATGCATTGCCGCAAAGAAGTAGCATATGTGAAAACGACGGGTACACTTAGGAGAATGTGCACTTTTGATCAAAAACTCCTACACATTCACTTTTGTTTGATACAAAGCAAAACAACTACTCTTAATAAAATATTTGCATACAAAAATTTGGTTCAGTACACGCGTTTGAAAACGCGTTACTATTGGGTAATTTTAAACTTTCTAACCCCGTAACTGTTGCAACGTCGATGATGTCACGCCTCTGACAATAATGTGTTTTTGTTACCTGATTAGACGAGCCTCTCGCCAGCATAAACACAGCCCAAGTGTCAATCACAAACTAATTTCTCCCCTACTATAGCTCTCGGGGTGTTAAAAGATGGCCGAATACACTGATTTTGTTTCAGAAGCTCCTGTAAGAAAAGGGTGCGGTGAATCCAAATAAGTATCAGCGGAACACTTCGATCTTGGGGTGCGTGGCCATTTGAATGACACCTTTGGTAACAAATGGATTGACCTGGAGGCCCAATAGCCTGACCCTCTCGCTCACCTGATCTGACACTATTGGATTTCTTTTGTGGACGGTACATGCAAACTCTGGTGTACGAGACTGCGTGGAGATACAACAAGATCTTGTGACACGACTTCAAGTAGCAGCTGGAGTCATTCCGCGAATCTTTCCAAGAGTTTGACATGACATAACCAGGAGATGCACAAAATGTGTCGTAGTTGGTGCCAGGCCATATTGAGCACCTTCTGTAAATGATTAAAATGCGGTTTACTTAGAGTATTTTAATTTTCTGTTTTAGTTTTTTCGTAGCTTTGGTGATCCGCACTGCCTACGTCTTGTTCCACATTTCAGAGATGCTAGCACGTAAGCAAAGCGCTGTTGGACACATGATCACATGTTACCCCATCTACCTACCACCGAACCTTGCAACATATGTTTTTTTACCCAAAAGTTCTCGGCCTGACTCAGAGATGTCGTTAATATGGCCAATTACTGTGATAGTTGCTAAATATCTCCATTAGAATTTAGATGGCGAGTTGTAAAGTTTCAGAAGCATCGTTTTTGTAAGGTAGGCCAATTTTCCGTAACTACAAAAACTTTAGGCGAATTTAAGGTTGTTGTATACTTTACAAAGATGGTTCCTGAGATCAAAAAGTTTGGGAACCAATGCACCATCTGAGCAATTACAGTCTACAAGCAATTTGTAGAAAGCACAAAGCCTTTGGTATAGAGCTGTATAGAAATTTTCCTCAGGGAGAGAAGATACGTAACCTGCAACTGCTCCCCAGAACGCGGCAAAGTTTAGCTCGCAGTATCAAAAGCCGTTAAATATTGACAATGGTGCGTACCACAGCAGGCAAGGAAGGCTACCTGTTGATCGCACTGCCCATCCATCATCGTCCCTTACTCTTTCTCTGACAGTTTCTCTAACAAAATGAAATACTAAGCTCTGGCTAATGGCCTGCTGCGGTTTTCCATTAAAGACTGCAACTGCAATGTGGATGCTGGTATGAAGAAAAATTAACTTTTTGTTTTCTGATTTTGTCGGTGACATTTACACAATCATAATTACGTACATGATTTAAATTCGGAATGTTTCATTTTGAGCTTTATAGAAATTATCGGTTGAGCTGCACTTCTGAAATTGTTGGAGAAGGCCAGTGAGCACTGCAAATTTATCCTCAAGCATTAGACAACTTATCAAGAGCTATTTAAAAACTTCATCTATCACATTCAAATCTTCAACCTTAATCACTAATCTTTACACCACCTATCAATTCCATTGAACCAATACAGTAGCCGAGGTTGCTAAGGCACAGATTCATCAACGGGAGATCTGAGGTTCGAATCCCGCGCGAACTAATACCCCTTACAAGTTTTCTCCAGTTCTCGTTACTAGAAGCAGCCGGGCCTGACTTATTCGAGCCCCTCATGTTGGACTCGGCGTGGCAATGGTTCCGTAACTCATGGGTAAATGAGTACCCACGGCGGCAGTGTGTCCCAATGGAGTACCTAAGGCGTGTCCTTGGGGGCAGGTACTACCTGAATCACTGAATCACTGTCGTGGGCTGAGTGGTGGCAACCTTAATGCTGGGGAGCGACTCATCTCTTAAAATCGAGCAGGTCTGACCTATCCACCAGTAAGAATCTGGTAGCTAAGTTCACCTTGCGCGCTTGGGTGACGAGATCGTCTATTGCCGAAAGGCGGTTAGGTTTAGACTCTAGGTACCGTCCTAAATGGGGGGAAAACCACTGGCTGCACGAACCTTTGTGTATATTCCCCTGGTACGCGGAGGGAATTCTCATTACGGAAAATGTCTAAGAGGTACCCTAATTTAAATCTGGATTGCTTCTTTCCCAAAAAAATTTCCTAATACTTCATCATTAGTGTGAACCTCTAAAACAGGAGTTAAATCCTATTAAAAAGTGCATGATAGTATAAGAATGGGCCCTCATCTCCATGGTGAAAGAGAGCATGGAGGAGAGCTAGGAAAAGCTTGAGGCATATGAATAGACAGCAGACAGTAGCGCATTGTATTGAGATGATTTAGCTGAAAATACAATCGGGACTAAAATCGAAATGGAGCAGTACATCAGTACAGGAATTAAACTCACTAAAAATGACTTACTAGACTCAGACTAGGGACATGGTAGATGATTATGATCACTGACGAATATGAGCGGAGAAATTGTCCCATTTGGGAATCAAGGACACACATTCTGGTTGAATGTAAAGGTGCAGAAGAATGGAGGGAAAAGTATCTACCGCACTCCTTTACAGGATCAAACAGAGTAAGATGGTCATAATGCATTTTGCTGGCAGGCAAGGAAGGAGAGATAGGTAAATTTCTGATGAACGTGAGATAACTCGGGTTTGAAAAGGCTGATAATTGAGGAAACAAATGGACTGAATCCAGCTGTGTCATCCATAATTGGATTTCTTTATATTTTATGTGTATTTTTAATATTAAAAATATCCTTTAGTCATTTCTTATTTTATTATATTTTTAATTCATTTGTTTCATTTTATTTCTCTTATTTTATATGTTGAATATATGTTTTATAATGCATTGTGAATATCTAAAGCAATATCTTGTGCTAAATCAAACATACCTGTTGTATCATTAAAACACGTCGGCCCACGTGACTGCCACGGTGACCAAAGTGGTTCATGCTCGTGAGTTGGAGGCCTAGGGTTCGATTTCCCCCAGGGCTGTCCTCACTGACTAAGGTTTTCCTGGGCCTGGAACGTTTCCTTCATTTAAAAAGTCCTTTACCAGTATCATTTCATCTCATGTCCATCAGTGTCCACCAGCTGTTATGCCTCAGTACTAAAGACGGGCGTTAAACCATTTTAAAATATTGGACGCAAGCACCAGTTGAACTTGTTTTGTATTGTATTGGTGACTGTAATAAAAACCAATCTGTCTCTGATATACGTTTCCAAGGGACTAAAACTTAGACTAGGCAATGCCGTTTAATACTTGAGGCAGTTGCAAGTTCTGTTTATGCATACGAAATACTAATATAAGTAGTTCGTTGTTAAACTACCGGTACTTAGTCCGTATTAATACGTCAATGAATACGGTCCAATAAACAGAAAGGAGGTTTCTCACACTCAGTAGGAGTGAGAGTGCTCAAGGGAAGCTATTGCAAGAAAGTCGGCTATGCCACTTAAATAGCACCAACAATAAAATAATTCCAAAACTAATACAGTGAATTTCTAAGACCTACAAAGCGTTGTATCACGTTAACGTCTACTCCTATAATGTTTATGCTGATGGTGATGACGACGACGGAAGAAGCATCCGTTGGAAGTGAAGTCGTGCATCTGAACTGGACGGCAGTTTACAAGATGCGCAATTATAAAATGAAAGAAAATGCTGCAAGACCAACTTAATTTCCCTTCCAAATGAAATGGGCTTTTTAATGAATTACCTCTCTCTCGGTTTGGCCCGCGTAACAAAGGTGAACATTTAATTAAAGGACTTAAGAGAAGGGAGTAGCTCCGAACGCAGGACCGCCCTTTGTGGTCCTTATACATGTCCGTGTTCTATTTTCAGCCTACTTTCCTAGGAATCGGTACATCGGTACATTGCAGTACAGTACTCCACTTTCAAAGGAGCAGGTAAAAATTCCAGAGACTTAGAAATGTTTCCATTTGTAACATTCTGAGCTTGAATACCCCAATGTAACTTTTACGTAAAACCTCATTCGAGTTATAATATTACAGTACACACATTTACAAAATAGCATTTGCCTCTTTAAGATATAAGCTAACGTAAATTCCTAAAACAGAAACATAAGCACACATGGGCGAATACACGTGAAATCGGACAGTGAATAAGAATAATTGTCCTCATAATTTTTAAATTTTAATATATTTATTATACTACTATAATATATAGATACGAATGTTTCGTTTTTTTATGGTGTTTAACGACCGTTTTTACTACTGAGGCACCACAGGCGGTGGACACTGATGATACATGAGATGAAATGATACATTGGGAAAGGATTTTGTAAGGAAGGAAACACTCCAGGCCTAAGTTTAGGGTACCTCCCCGGCATTTGCCATTTATGAGAACTGAGGAAAACCTGGAAAAATTCTTACTCAGGGAGGACGGTCCTGGCGGGATCCGAACCGCAAGTCCGCGCCTTAACGACCTCGGGCTCCTGTGACGGTACGAATGTTCGTGTGCAAATATATCAGTTTGTATACAAAATTTGCCTAAGTTTTCTTATTTCACTAAATTGCCTTTTTATAAATACATAGTTTTCGTAACCCTTAAAATAGGGTGATTCTAAAGTTCCTGCCTGGTTCTGAGGATCGATAGAACATTAATTATGACAGACATGGCGGAAAAACTTAGTAGATAGAGCATCTCTCCATGTTTTGTACATGCCTTACAGGTGTTGCATGTGTCCTCTGTTGGTGACGCGGCAGACATCAATCTTGTAGTCAAACTCTTGCCACACACGTTCCAACATCTGACGGTCAATACCAGCGACTGCATGCGTGATCATCTCTCGCAAATGTCCCAAGTCATGTGGCAAAGGCGGTACGAACAGAAGATATTTAACATAATTCCATAAGAAAAAATCAAATGGGGTTAGTTCATGTGACCGTGGAGGCCTCAGAAGGAGAGGGGAATTCGCACTCAGCAGTATGGTTTCCCGAAATTTTGCAAGAGGCTCGCCTAAATCCTTTTCTAATAGCGGATTATGAATTTATATTATTCTTATTATTATTATTATTATTATTATTATTATTATTACGAGGGATATTCAATAAAGAATTAACATAACTTTTTGACAATATACCTTACTCATCATAATTTTGATTAGCTTTCTTAAAGCAGTTCCTGTTGAATACAATACGCTTGTCCAGCGTTTCAAATACATCCTGGAAACTATTTTTGACATGTGCTTCAGTATCGCATCAGTAGCCTTCATCACTGCTTCTGATGATGGGGAATTCTTTCCACGAGGGTATTTCTGCAATTTGGAAAAAAGGAAAAAGGCATAAGGGGCTAAATATTGACTTTGGGGAGGGTCATGCATTATCGTGTTGCAGCATCCAGCTTGTTGCAGGGAAAAGTAGCATTTTGCGTGTGATACGGCCTTGCAGAGTGTTCAGGACATCTCTGTAGTAATGTTCAGTTAAAGTTGTATGTGCAGGTAGGGCGTCCTGGTAAACCATTCCTTGAATATCGAACAATGAGATAACCATAATTTTCCTAGCAGAGGCAAATGCTTTTTGTTTTGGTATTCCTGATTATGGAAATTTCCACATAGGATTGAAATGATGTAGCCAAGTTTCATGAGCACTGATCACCTGTAATATCATCGTCAACTACATGCAAACATTCAGGCGAACGTTCTTTTGCTCAGGAATCGGCAGTCTGAGAACCCACCGAGCACAAACACGTCTCAGTTACCAACGTGTGAATGTTACCCATTGAACTTTTCAGAATTTCTGAATTTTATTTGACGATCCTCTCTCAGAACGACAGCAGCGGTAGTGTTAATCTTTTCTTCCACAGAGCACAAATTGGAGTGTCGGGTTCACCTTTTTAAATTGATTGCCTCCTCTCTTTAAACATTTTAAACAATTTCGAACTGTGCTATCGGGAAAAACAAATTCTCCATAAGCCTCAGCTGAAGATGTGTTCAGGTGAAAGCAAAATTTCAGAGCAGGCGAAACTGAACATTTCTCAACTTGCACACCTTTCACAGGTACAAATCGTAAGTGACAAAAATGAAACTAGTACTACGTGCATATTACGCATTTAGCTAAACTTATTGTAAAGTTAAACTTTGGCGCGAGAAATGGAGTCTGTAAAAAATTATGAGCATTCTTTATTGAACAGATCTTGTACCCCTTATACTTGGAATGTAGAACTGTGGCCTCTGTGGATTAGACATTGTTTTCTATTCTTTGAAATGAAGCATGTGATTAGATATTTAGTGATAGGGTATAATTTCGTTATAAAAAGAAGATTTTTGACGTAAAGGGGAAGGGGATATATAGTACCCAGGTCTTGAATTCAAGTTTTTTATTAAGTGTCAAGTTCGACTTAACACTCGAGGCTAGCCGTGTCCGAGTTCTACAATCCGGTACTTCTTCAAGGACTACCTGTGAGCCAGAATCGCATTATAATAGAGTATCAAGTTCAATTGCAATTGTCAGCGGGAAAAGTCGCCGACAAAGTCCAACCCGAGGCATGACGCCACGCCTTGTGTCCTGTGATTTCGGAAGACAATACCTAAGTAGAGAAGCGCCTTAGCCGGATAAAGAATATACAAATCATAGCTTCACACCAATTGTAATAGAAAGAACATCAATCAATACTTTATCTTGAGTTAAAAATGTTTACTATATGAATTTAAGTAGACATTAAGTGTTAAGTAAAAAATATAGTCTCTGATAACAATCTTGAGAACCATGACCTCGTGCAACTTCAATTTTGATCCACGAAACGTTGTTCCAGTTTCGAAAACATGTTGCTAGTTTGCTTACACTATCCACCTGTACTTCACTGAATGACTGAACCACTGTCGCTATTCGTCGCTGAAGGTTATCGAAAATTACAATATCGGATACACGCAACAATATGACTAACAACTACTCGACTGTTGCTTGCTGCGAGTGTTGCCATTGAAGTCAAGCGAGAGGAATGTGCTATGTAGACATTAACAGTGTTGTCAAATACTCACCTAAGGTTAGAAGTCTAGCCGTCGTGTAAGATCTGAGTCTGGTTGTTAACGTGTAGCAACGTGTTTAAATCCCCTTCGCACTGCAACTGTTAAGAGCGTCCGTAAATAAACCAAACCTGCGTATGTCATATAGAGGCGAATCATTTATGACGCGAGCTAAGAGGCGGTTCAGAAGGTATGCTTTCTAGAGCAAATGTTTTATAATTCCTGAACGATCTCAAACTTACATGTGCTCTCAATTATGACTATTGAGTCAATTATTTATTTTCCTGTTTATGAAAGTTAATGCAGTAATAAACTTTGTGCTGAAAGCGATGCGAGATTTTATGTAACTTTTGTGGTTTCTGACTTTACAGTTCTGTCCCGTTCAAAGGAAGCGCATCCTTCTCAATGAATTTATGAAGAGTTGAGGAAATCTATAGTGAAATTTAATAGGTTAAAAGAGAAGTTTCAAATATTGAAACCACCCTCTAACTGTTTAACTTAAAACCCGCATTTGTTTTTTTCATTGCATAAAATATTTCAATAATATCAAAAAAGTAAATCTCGATGTTAGATTTAGATTAAAATGTGTGAGATATTTAATGTAAAGATAGGAAAATATGCTAGTGGATTATTAGCACACTCATTTTGAAAAACATATTTTTATTTTATTTGTTTGTTTATTTTTTGTTTGTTTATTTTTTGTTTCCAGTGCAAATCTATTTTTCTAACGAACTAGTAATAGGAGTGCATTTACTACGTTGGCAGCAATACAATACAAAACCACTACAACAGGTGTACGTGCTTTTATTATGCACTTGGTATGTTTGATTTAGCACAAGATATTGCATTAGATATTCACAATAAGATATAAAACATATATTCAACAAAGCACAATTAAATAAAAATAAAATAATCAATACCGGGAGGATAATTTTAATACTAAAAATACAATATAAAGAATCCGATTAAAAAAGGCACACAGCTGGATTTAGTCAAATGGTTTTCCCCCAACGCACTACCCGGTCACCTGACTTTTCAGACCTGACCTGTCTCACTTTCATCAGAAAATGTCCTAATCTCTCCTGCCCTTCCTTGTCTGCCAGCAAAACCCAACATGATCATCTTTCTCTGTTAGAAACTTTAAAAGAGCGTGGTTGATACTTATCCCTGCATTCTTCAGTACCTTGACATTCAACCACAATATGTGCCTATCCATCCTCACAGATGGAACAATTCTCCGCTCATGTTCGTCAGTGATCTATGCTCCTGGTCAGAGCCACGCGAGCTTTTGCTTAGTGAGTTTAGTGCCTGTTTTATGTACTGTTCCATTCCCCATTCTGATTTTAACCCCGATTGTACTTTCAGCGAAATTATCCCTCTACATTGCGCATTTGTCTGCTACCTATCCATATCCCTCAAGCGGTTCCTAATCATCCTCCATACGCTCTTCCTATTCCCCTGACCCTATTATTTCTGATCGCTTTCTTAATTTGGATGCCCTTATCTTGTTCCTCGCATCCCCACTATGCATGGTAGTACAATGCCCTATTTAAGTTTGGTTTCCATGAATAATTCGCACTCAATACTTCACTGATTTTACACTCTATGGTCTGCCCCGAATTCTCTCTTAATTCCGCAATTCGCTGTGCTCGTCCCAAGTTCCAAAATCCCATGTCCTCTCTGAATCTAGGTTCGCAGTTTGTTCCCATCCCGAAATTTCTGCCCCATATGTCATTTTAGATCTTACTAGTGCTATTTGGCTGTTTTCAGTACACCTGCAGGAATGTAAGGGTGGATACTCTCCTGGCATGGCGAACTTCTGAAACCGGGATGCCCCTAGGGCGCCGCTGCGTTGTCCAAGAGGAGATAGCGGTGAAGGTAATTTAATTATTGTGGTCCTTAAACGCGTGGGAAAGTAAACTGTAGTCTATAGAAACAATGAAATTATTTAATGACAACACAAATGACCTCGGAGTCCTTGGCGTCTTAAAGCTATCTGACATTCTCATTTTCAGGGTAACGAAAAACTTGGAGGGAAAAAAAAAAAAGAAAAAGAAAGATTCTTACCCAAACAGTTTGACGCGACCGGGTATCGAACTTGCTACTAGACTAATATATACTTCAAGTTTACGTTGGTTTTACGATAATTATTTCCTGCTTCATTAATGACAATATTTCACCTCCATACTTGGGGATTCTATAGCCAAGAGATATTTAACTAAATAAGTTACATACAACTGCCTAGTATCATTAAGATGTGAACAGCTTCCTAAGGGCAGCTACCTCATTAGAGTGAATGTTAATATAACGAGCTATTCAAGAGGCCTTGTGTAGCCCCCTTGCTCTTAATGGAATGTCTCTTAAAAGGAGGAACCATCAAAACTCTGCTCGTAGGCTGTAGAAGCATCAAGAAATTAATCGAGAGTTTTGCAACTGTGCAGGAATAAACGTGCGACACTAAATCGGCTTATTTTTTCTATTTAAAAGTTTTAATCTTTGTGAAGTAGTGTTGTTTTAACTTGTAACTATAGAAAACACATAATTCAGTAAAAGCATTGCTAAATACAAATACTAGTGCAGTTTGATATTCAATTGGTCATCGCTAAGGGTTTCGGTAGGTAGTAATGTTGTCAAAAATGTTCGCATAGAATGAAACACCACTCTCTTTGTTCCAAAAATAAATGTTATAAATGTGCTGCTTTTTTGTTTCGTTGACGAGTCTATTTTTATTGCATATTTATCTCGAGAGATTTCTCAACGGAGCAGGTGCTAAAATTAGAGCATAAAGGTTTATTCAACAACTGTAATCTCTACTTCGACAAGATTAAAATAAATCTTAGTTCACAAGTAGAATGTGTTATGTTATGTAAAGATCATTCTCAAGCAAGCTGTTCTGCCGTGTGTATAATGGCTCAGATACATTAAATCACTGTATAGTTTGTACCACAGAACTTCACGAGTATCATTACAGCTCAAATCTCAGAAAATGGTTCCGCTTGATGGATACAAGGGAATTTCTCCCAGGGATGCCGTAAGTCATTACTTTGTGAAATATCGAGAGCTTCGCCAGAAAATGTTGCTTCAGGGACTATTGATGCTCCTCTGGCTCCAAACTACACAAAGGACTTAATGGCGTTCCTCATCACAGACACACGAATTAGATATAACGGAGAGCATGACTTTAGCATGCAGGCGGCCTGGCAGCCGGTATTGTACTCAATCTCGCCAAACTGTACACAATACGATACGCCGCTTTCTAATGAAAACATTCACTTGATTTATACTGTACACGAATAACCGCGATCAGATATTAGAAAGACTCCTTTTACGACCAACAAGCGTGTGTTAGGCTGTTTCATTAGCTCTCGGCCCTTTATTTTTCTTAATAACATTCAAATTAATAGAGGCAAGTCCCTGAAATTCGACATGAAACACTTTTGGCGAATTTAGGTAGCTATTGCGGGTACCCATGAAAATGTTCTTGAAAACTTTCTTCAAAATCGGCATCGATCCTGCCTACTAGGTACCATGTATGTTTTAACGTTCTAGCGGGCGCAATTTTTGTTTTTTCTCAACGAAACTCGATATATGCCATTAAAATAAATTGATAAAAATATTTTACGAAAATAAGCAAACTCAGACTATTAGTAGTACAGTTTTACCTCAACCTAAAATTTAAAAATCGTTCTAGCCATACCATTTTTTTTTTTTTTCCGTAATGAAACTCTGTATATTCCATGGATGAAATAAGGAAAATCATTTTGAAAATCGGGAAAATCGGGCCATTAGGAATGAGGGTATATCTGATTTTTTTTTTTTTTTAATGATTTATTTATGGACGCTCTTTAACATCTCAGGTCATCAGCGTCCCATTCAACTCAGGGCGTGAAACGGCCGACAAATTTTGGTCAGAGGCCTCTCTTTCAGGCTTGAGGTTCTTTTTCGTGCCGTAAATGTACGACATGGGATCCACGGCTTTACTTCCCTTCCGAAGGAAGCCATACTTGGGATTTTTACGCCCGAAAAAATCCATTGTCCTGGCCGAGGGTATATCTGAAAACCGTATTTTAATGAAAATATAAAAATAACTCTAGCGACTACAATTTTTTTAAAAATAAAACTCGGTATATGCCATTTGAATAAAATAATAAAAATAATCTCTGAAAATCAGTGAATTCAGGTTATTAGGTGTGAGGATTTACCTGAAACCCAAAATTTAAAAATCGCTCTAGCCGTCTCAAAATTTGATTTTTCATAATAAAAAAAATCGATGCATACCATTTAACTGTAATAAGAAAAATAGTATCTGAAAATTAGGGAAATAAGACCATTAGGAATAGGGGTATATCTGAAAACCGACAATTAAAAAACGCTCTAATGTTTAATTTTCTTTCAATTTTTTTCAAAATAAAATGATACATTAACTCCACATATAAACTGCATTTACAATGATGCATATATTTTATATTTAACAAAAACATCGTTTTGACATAGCAAATGTGAAATATTAAACTAACATGTGTTTAAGAATTACATTTGTATGTAAGAGCGCTCAATAATAACATTCAGAAAACGTTTGCATTACAAACGTTTACTTGAATATCATTTAAATTAAATATCAAAGCGACTAAAATCGATGAAACTTTCGGTTTATTGTTTATTGTGTATATTTGATTAATACATTGTAATTGTTTTTACATAGTAACGTGTTTTTGTTTTATTGAAACATATCAATATCATCTTATTTGCAGAACTTAGTAATTTCTCTATTTTAGTGAATGTAAGGATGATATCAAGGGCTCAGTTTTTACACATGAATTCATTTAAAAATGTTAAAAAAGTACCGACTCCGTGTATCTTTATCTGCCAATGGTCATATATTTCATTCACTGCATATTATACCATTAATTTTTGTATTTTAATCTCACTAATAATAATTCCAAAAATGTGATTAAAATTAGACAATTTTACTATAGGCATTTGTTTTTAAGTGATTTTGAAGGAAAAAAACTGTCAAAACTTGTTAAATAATGGGATTATAATTCATTTTTTTGTTTCATTAGTTAGCTTTAAAGTTTGTCATGCTAATTAACACATAGTGATGCCGTAACTTAATTCAGTAATTAATAAGGCTATAATTTGGATTTTATATTCTTTTATAAAGTTACTCTACTTGCTGAGGAATTCGCTTAGTTTACACTGCTCCTACGTGGCGGAATTTTAATAAAAATATAAGTAGAATTTAAGCTTTGGGTAAAAAGTTTAAATGGAATTGGGGCTCGGTGTATGAAAACCACGACCAAGGAGACATACTCTGTATACAAATTTATCACTGCTATCTATTGCAAACTTCTAGAATCTTAATACCTTAAATTAACAATCATATGCAAGTGGCTGAACGTGTACTATATATATATATATATATATATATATATATATATATATATATATAGAGAGAGAGAGAGAGAGAGAGAGAGAGAGAGTAATACAAAAGTGAGCACTTAAAAACGAAAATAAATTAATTCTCCTCATTTTTATGGCAGTAATGCCTACCCGTGACCCTTTGGTTAAAATGTGGAATGTGCAGGATGAAGTTTGTCTTTACAGAAAGCATTGTATACTTCAATGTTATAAAGGCACATCTTGACTCAAATTAATACTTGCAGCTGCTCTATTCAGTTTTTATTTTTTTAATTTCAAATGTCTCTTTTAATTGTCACAAAAAAGACTTAAAATGTAAGCTACATATTGGAGCCGGTATATAATGGGGGGATTAATATTTACGAGGATTACATTTATGGGTTGTTTTTAAATATGCTGAATAATTAATTAGATGATTAGATTATAATCCTCTTACGTTGCCTCGGCTCTTGAAGTCTAGAGTTCGATATTTTGTATTTCTCTGATTCCAAAGCAGAGGATAGGATTCTCAGGACAATATGACTGTTTTTAATGACTTAGAGTCATTAGGGAAGAAAGGGGATTCTTCACTGGAATAATACACTTCCGGGCTCAAGCTGAAGTTTAATTTATTGGACAATTGAAGGTTTTTAGGAAATGCTAGGCGTTCGTCGCGTGGTGATAATTCTGGTTTTAAATTTACTGTTTAATTTGTCCTTAGGTTAAAATTCACTGTCTTCACTCAAAGATCTATAGACACAATTTACGCACTTTGACATTAACTTTGATTCTTCTGTTATAACTTCCCACAATCTAAAACCCGACAGTCACCTATAACTTCATGGTAACACTTTATGATAGCACTAATCACTAGTTTTTTTGTTGTTCTCTTCCACATAATTGTTATTATATTAGGCGGACACTGGTAATTTGTAAGTGTAGGAATAATGATAACTTCTAACTTCTAATAACTTCTAATACTAGCGCCAAATTAATATAATAATGGTTTTAAAATAATCTCTTTTGAAACACTTTCCCAATTTTTGCTTATAAACTGATTGCCAAGCAATGAAATTAAATATATAAATATAAATGATCAAATAGACTAATAAAATACATGACCAAGAGGAATTGGAATGGCCAATACTCCTGCCATCAAACTGATGCTCCTAAATGTACCTGTAACGCACCGTCGTATTAAAGTAGATTATTACTCTTCAATATCGATAAATGTATAATAAAGTATTATTATTATTATGTCTGAGAAAAAATACAACACCCATTCAGCAGGAATGACAGTAATTTTCTCTGTGCATTAAAAATCCCCAAGGAGTACACATAACCTATTTCAAGCATGACGACGTATGGCAAACAGCTGTTCCTCCATTTTGCTCGTATACGACGTCACTAGTAACTTTTTACTAATACTTTACAAGTTTTTCACTTCTTTCATGGAACAGACAATTACAAAACCATACTTACTACGTTTACTACAACACTTGTATGTATTAGACCATACTTTAGTGGAATAGGGCCCAGAGCGAGCTCCAGCACTCGCAATTGACACTCCGCTTTTAAACCTTCTGTGTCATTAATGGACCTGCTGAAGTAACATACAAGTATCTTCATTCTTTGATGAATGCCTGTTGGCTTCTCGTTCTCAATAACCAAGTAAAACGGATAATTACTCGCTGCTGCTTCTCCGTGCATGTTTCCAAAGGGGCTGCCATCTTGTTATGATCGCTGACATCACATTACCCAAGATGCCTAGCGCGCGTGTTCCTCCAGCAGAAGGGTATTATTTATATGCGTGGTACAACACTCTACTTCATTATTTTAAATTAAAGTTACTTTTTGATTCAGCTTCATACTTGGTTTTCCATGGTTTTGTTGCCCTTTTCATGGCGGGCCAAGCGATACCTACTAGCAAGACGTTTGTAGTATTCGTGTAACTGATTGAAGGTCTTGCACTTATAATTGCAACTACAATGAAAATAAATATGTACCTTATAACAGAAGATGCTGGAAATATTTTGCTACATTTTGGCATCTTTTTTAGAAAATTGTCATTAACATATCTTCCGAAATTGAGTAAATTTATATTTGTGTACGAATTACAGGCAGATGATCCTGATATTAGAGTAAAATTTTGTAATTGGATGCTGAGGAATGTTAAATAGTCACTTAAACTCGTATGATTTGATGAAATATTGAAAATTGCATATTTCCGATTTGTACATATAAATCCTGGCCTAGTTGTCATTTACTGGAATAGCAGACCTAACACAATACCCATTACGTTATGCACCTAAAATACATTGTATGAGTGATTTGTCTGAATTATTCCGATCATAGAATAGCCACGTTAACATTTGTCAACTTTCCAACGATATATTGCCGCTTGCTCGCACTGGAGGAGACAGCGTAAAAAATCCACTAGTCACTAGAAATGAGAGAGGCTACAGAATATAAGAGAACCATTTCAATCCTGCAAAACTCTCATAAATTGTGCTTAAATTTCCCTTGGGCTGATTCGAACGTCAGATATAAATTGTAGTACTTTCAGTAGAGTGCGCTGTTTGCTTTGTGACATTCACGTTCTTCAATTGTCGGGTAGATCTGGAGCCCTACTGAGACTGCTCTACTGTATGGATTTTTTAATGTGTTCAAGCGAGCTACTTCTGCTGCTTGGCATGAATCCGTTAAGTAATATGTTTCTGCATGTTGCACCTACTGCAGTACTGTCACGGATAAAACAACGCCGGTAAAGTAGAAGCAAAGTGTAATAATGCATGGAAAATATAATTTACTTTATTTTGCAATTAATATATTGAATTTAAATATAATTTACTTTATTTTGCACCTAATATATGTGAGTTTTTATTTAAAACTGTTTTAAAATTCTTCAGTGTTCTAGATACCTTCTCAATATTCCTAATTGCTTTTTATTAAAATTAAAACACCTGTTACAGTAGGTAATTTTCCCTCGGGGACTGCCCCAAGTGCAGTCGGCCGTAGTTGACCCAGCTCTACAGTTCTCGTCTCGTTCCCACGCCTGAAAGTCGGCAGGGGAGTCGGAGGGAAGGTCAGTACAAGTTTAACTCTATAGGAACGTACGGACGTGTTCCTGTGTGTTACGTGACAGTGTATTGAGTAATTAGGCGGGCTAATACAGCGTATTAATTACGTTAACATTATTCAGTTCAATCGGCTCGTGATGTGCGGAGAGTATTTCAAGAGACATTCCCTGATATTCAACTCAAAGCTGGATTCAAGGAGTTGTAACTAAACATCATGAAACAGAAAAGTTCCTGATAAAAGGGGTACACAGTCACGTATAGTATTCATATTAGAAACGTTAGATAACATTAGACATGCTCTGGAACGTTCCCCTAAAAAACCCCTTCCACATCTTTCTCAGCAAAGGAGAATTTTCTATTCCTCTATTAGAACGAATATAAAGTTACTGAAGGTAAGGCCCTATAAAAACACTGTAAAGCGGAACTTAAACTGGGTGACCCTGCATGCAGCTATAAATTTTTAAATCGTGTTTCGTCTTAACAAAACTTCAGCCAAGGCCTATGGAAAAGTTGTTCTTCCCTATAGCACAGCTCGAAGATATTTAAAATATTTAAAGATGGGAGGCAGTCGATTTCAAATGAATATGGAACGCTCCAGTTTGCGCTCTAACAGAAGAAAACATTAACAGTGCTGCTGTCATTGTGAGAGACGATCGTCCAACAACATTAAGAACACTTTCAGAAATTCTGAAAAGTTCACTGAGTGCCACCCACACATTAGTAACTGAAAGGTTGCATATGAGACGTGTTTGTGCACAGTGAGTTCCAAGACTGCTCATTCCCGTTCGTGTGTAGATTTGCATGCAGTTGAAGATGGTGTTACTGGAAGAGGCGGAGTTACTTTCAAGATAATCACTGTTGATGAAACTTGGCTGCATTATTTCCATATTGAGAGCAAGTTGCCACTTCTGCTGGGAAAGTTATGGTAATGTCATTTTTCTATATTCAAGAAAGTATTTACCAACATGTACCTGCACTCACAACCATAACTGGGTATTATTACAAAAACGTCCTGAAAACTCTATAAAGCCACGGTTACGTGCAACAAGCTGGGTGCTGCTACACGGCCGCACTGAGCAAATGTTGTTGCTGAATATCTCACAAAAATAAATGTGAAGTATGTCCCTCACCCTCCCTATAGCCCAGATTTAGCTCCGTGAGACTTTTTCCTTTTCACCAAATAGAAGTTTTTCATCACCAGAAGGAGTGGTGAAGGCTGTGGAGACGATTCTGAAGTACCTACCAAAAAGGGTTACCAGCATATCTTTGAGGACTGGCAGAAACGCTGGACAGGTGTATTACATCCAACGGGGACAACTTTGAGAAAGATCATCAAAATTAGAGAATGAGTAAAGCTATATGATGATTATTGTTTATTGAGCTGCCCTATAGCTTGTAACTGAATATTGATTTCGCTAGTTTTTATAATTCATTCGCGTCGGTCCTGGTTACCATACTTGCCTCCTACACCCAAAACGCGTGTTCGAACCCGGCCAGGATCGATGGATTTTTTCGGGCCTAAAAATCCTAAGTATGGCTTCCTTCGGAAGGGAAGTAAAGCCGTGGGTCCCGTGTCGTACATTTACCGCACGAAAAAGAACCTCAAGCCTGAAAGAGAGACCTCTGAGCAAAATTTGTCGGCCGTTTCACGCCCTGAGTTGAATGGGACGCTGATGACCTCAGATGTTAAAGAACGTCCATAAATAAATCAATAAAAAAAAATACTTCATTCGCAAATGAGTTAAATAATTTATTATTTAGTGTTCATTTAAGGTGTCTGACATAAATTAAACAGTACAGATGTAATCATTGGTTGAGTGGAAGAGAAGGGCTCATGATCTTAACACTGCCAGTTAAAATAACATTCAATGGTCTAATCAAAGAAGATTTTATATTGCTGGATCAGCCTGATCTCTGCCACTACTTTAAAGCTGAAAGGGGGGGAAAACTTTCAAGGAAGGTGAGCAGATTATGAAATGTTGACTGTAAACAAGTGATTTCCAGAGAGGTTGAACAAGTCTTCTTTTGGAAAGCTGCGGAAATATTGGAGCCACTCTGAGTCCATCTGCAAGGAGAGAAGCTTGAAAAATGAAGTTAAAATTAAATTTTTGATTACATAGCTTTACTCATCCTCATAGAGCATAAAAATCAATGAATCGTTGTAGATCGACAAACTCTATTTTACATATAAAGTAACACGGTTGTTAATGACGAACGCTCCTACACGCGTGGAGGAAACAGCTTTGTCCACTCCCGCAGGGCACAGTTATATAGTCTCTCGTTTAAGTTCACTGGTAATGCAGTGCACATTTTTCTCATTACGTGGTTTCCCTCTTTCTCTGGACTAACCCTCAGGGGCTTCTTACATTTAGCTGTGGTGGAGTTCCCTTTTTTTCCTCTCTGCTCTCTGTTCCAGGCACATAATCACATTCCATCCAATGGTACACATCTTCACGTGCTGCTATTTATCCGGTCGAGGCAACACAGAGTGTAACATTGAAACAAATAGCCAGATTTCTGTCCAGCATAATAGCCAACGTTGATAAACAAACTGGATAGATAGAATACAGTGTTTAATTTACAAACTGTATATGTAGTACATTATATCCAACCGCCACGGGTGGTCGAGGTCGTTAAGGCGTGGACTCGTGAGCGGGAGGCCTGGGGTCCAAATCCCGCCAGGACAGTCCTCCCTGACTGAGGTTTTTTCCAGGGTTTCCTTAATCCTCATAAATGGCAAATGTCGGGGAGGTGCCCTAAACTTAGGCCTGGAACGATTCCTTCCTCAAAAATAAATCCTTTCTCAATATAATTCATCTCATGTGCCATTAGCGTCCATCGCCTGTGGTCCCTCTGTAGCAAAAATGGGCGTTAAACACCATTCATTCATTTTACTTTATATCCATCGCATGGGTCCAGAGACTGTACATGTTATTTAACAACGGGGAACAATATAACTATTTGCCAATATTTATGTAAAACTATTAGCATACAAATAATTATATTACATTAAAAAAACACACACACACTTTCTCTTTTATATGTCTACACATGACAATTACATACTACACATGACAATTACATACTACACGTGACAATTACATATTGTTTAAACGTGCACACATCTTCCCATTAGGCGCACTTTACAAAAAAAAAAATCGCCCAGTTTTGAGCAATTTTCTTCCTGCGCAAGCTAGTCCCATCATGCTAGCCCGTCCCTACTCCAGTATGTAAACTTGGCTCCAAGTTTCACCCGCCAATGATCTGTGTTTGGGCAATGTGCTAGTATATGTTGCCAGTCTACCAGGTTTCGACAAAGAGGGTAAACTCTCTCGCTTGTTTCATTGGTCCCCCCCCCCTTTTTTTTTTTTTTTTTTTTTTTTTTTTTTTTTTTTTTTTTTTTTAGTTTTCCAAGTCCTCAGTCTAAGCCAAGCTATACCTGATCGGCCCTTAAAACTCAAGTTTTATACGTAAACAGTATAAAACACTAAAAGAAAGTCACACTTGTAATAGTTATAATTCCAACTGCTAGAGTTCTTCGTCTTCTTACCATAGAAGAACTTTAGTAATAGTTCGAAATATAGCGATTACAAGTGTGACTTTCTCTTAGTGTTTTATCCTTTTCTGCTTTTATAGCTACTGTTAATTTGTTACATTGATAATAGTGTTGCTTTATATATATATATATATATATAACGTTAACGTGCGCGCGTGTGTGTGTGAGTGTGAGGACTAGTCAAAAAACATGAATTTTTTTTTAAGCATGGAATACATTAGGCTCGTTCCAGATTGGTAGGGTCTTCTTCAAAATATTTTCCGTTCAATTGAATGCATTTTGCCCAACGCATCTGCTAGTCCTGAAACACGTGCTGGAAGCCATCTTTTGACACCTTCTTAAAAACTGCCTCAGTTTTTTTCACGATGGCCTCGGAAGTTCCAAATTAGCCCCTTTTTCAGACAGGGAAATAGATAAAAGTTACAGGGGACTAAGTATGGGTAGTATGGAGAGTGATGCACACATTCGAAGTTCCCTACGCACTTCCACTCGCATCATCTTCTGTTCAGGAGTCAATAATCTTGGCACTGACCTTGGGTTTAAAAGGCAAGTATGGTTACCACTACACCACCAGGACCGACCCTGTTATTTTAGGTAAGTTTGGCCACAGGCAGTTATGAACGATACATGTGTGAAAAAGAATTCTAGCAAAGAAGTGCTAAGGCGATTCGCAAGAAACTATTGCGGTAATTGTGTTTCAGATAGAGAAACTGTCATCAACTTGTTAAAAAGTTACAGAGTGGCAGTATCTATTAATAGCAAGTAACGGTTCCAAAGCGTCATATTCTTACAGTAGAAAAGTTAGAGGAAATATTGAAATTTCTCATGCAAATGCTGACAATGTATTGCCGCTGAGGGGCATCATTATTAACATCTTATAACAGAGATTAGTGTTTATTGTTATCAGTTCATGCTTTCAGTAAAAAATATAAAAACTATGCGATCAATGATTCTTTCTGCCTACTCGTTTGCCGCGCCGTGAAGAAGGTAACAATCCTGCCTGCTTACTTGTTGATCTTACCAACTGTTGCAATCGTAGCGCAGCTGTTCTCCGCTGTGTGTTGCACTGTTCGTTTTTTAATTGGGTAGTACATAAAGTGTATTTGTCTCGTGTGTTTACAACGGCGCAACGTGTCTTTATGTATGATTTATATGTGTTTAATCACTAGTGAAGGAACCATAAGACCAATTTTTTAGGATACAGTAGATTCTGTTACTTCTGTGAATACCATACAAACCATTTTTCAGAGAATTACCCACAGGGTACGTGATCATGCATTTTTTTCAACAGAACTTTGCCACTGCTCCCCCTGCGAATAATTCCACGAGAGCAATCATAATTTGCTCCCACAAGACAAAGTTATTAATTGGAATTAGTAGCCCCCTAGGTTCCCCGAATTTAACAGCCTGCGAATATTATCGGTGGGTAAATTAAAAAAGTCCACATACAAGACGAACTAAAACACAGTACAAGAATTCAAAGATAAATTCGTCCGGAATTTGTCCGTATTTCTCAAAATGAACTACAGTGATGAGTAGTTGCCTAAAGAAATGCCACAAATGTGTGGAAAATAAAGGCGGGCAGTTTCAATACCTCATTTGATAGTTTGGTATAATGAGTCTCTTAAATTATTTTGTGTGTTGTTTTATGGCTGGTATGTTTTATTGTTTTACCCTCCCGCTAATCACCGAGGCCCGGTTAGTCGACTAGCCGGCTAAAGACCGGCGCGCTCGCCCATAGGCAAAACACGCCGGGGTAAAACAAAACTGATCGCATGGAACTATAATAAAAATACTAACTTCATGTGCGGCGAGTCTATTTTTACGGTCGCGGCGACTGCTCTTCTCCAATAAGCAGCCAATCTCAGGTGGTCTGTAACTGAAATAACCTCCCTGTTTGCATAAATATAAAGTATTCTAGCCGGATAAAATTTCGTTCATTCTTAAGCAAGTTCATATGAAAGATATTCTAATATACAAGTGACTGTAAAAGCCAATAGGCGCATTTATTATAGTAATAACCATTTTGCAAAATGTAAGAAGTAATGAGTATGCGTATTATTGGGTCAACAAAGTGCATTCTCTCGTACCGTTATCGTAACGGCCTCAATACCCAACCTATGAACGCGGTATTGGAGGCAATAGCGCAGACTAAGTTTAGAAAAATAAAAGTTCGTTGCTTTCTGGCTGATATTGACACTAGTGACAGTTGAGGGAAACGGTGTCTCGAGTTACGGAGTAGAATGGAGCAGATGGGGTGGGGGAATACATCAACACAGAAGGTCAAGGCCTCAAGGTATAGAACATGGCGGTATATTGCAATTTTCCTCATTTTTCATAAGCCTCTTACGAAACTTTTATAATGATGCACGCAGCGTTTCCGCGATATGAAAGCATTGCACCATAAACTTGTGCATTATCATTTTGTCATTCATTCCCCCCCCCCCCGCTTACGTGAAACGGAAGTTTAACTTTTGCCGTAACCGAAAGATCACATATCCCCTCCATCAACTATAGTCTACTGTGCGACATATGTGCGCATACTTCATAGGAATTCAATAAAATATGCAAACAACATTCTTTCCCTCTTCTGGATTTTGTACTGGATTTTGTTTTTATCGTGAACGTAATTACCTGTTCAATAAAATGAGTAGATTTTCTGTCGCAGTGCACTATTTTTTTTTCAGCAATAAGTATAATTCTTCCCTTTCGGTGAATTCCGAAGCAATTGCGGTTGTATCCATGAAAAGTTTTTAAGAAATGTCTTCAAATACTCCTATCTACTAAGCACGGAAAATGACAACGAAAAAATATATGTGTGTGTTAACGCTCTAGCGGTCAAAATTTGTTTTTTTTTTTTTTCTAAACCAAACTCGACATACTATTCGTCGAAGTTAACCAGAAAAACTGAACTATTGGGGGTGGGGGTAAATCTAAAACGAACATTTTTTTAAAAAATGAAAATCGCTCTAGTGGCCGAAATTTTTTTTCTCAACGAAACTAAGTGTGTCTTTAAAATACGTTGCTAAAAGTAGTTTCTGAAAATCGCAGCAATCGGGCCATTAAGAGCGAGGATATACCTGAAAACCGCTGGGGATTAAAGCGAAATTTAAAAATCTCTCTAGCGACGGCAATTTTAAAAAAAAAAAATTAAAGTAAACTCTGTATATGCCATTGAAATAAAATAAGAAACATAGTCTCTGAAAACTAGGGAAATAAGCCAATTAGGAGAAGGGATATGCCTACTTGAAAAAACGATTTTAAAAAGCACTTTTACGTTTAATTTTCTCTATATTGTTTTAAAATAAAATGTGCAACCGTTTCTTTTCGTCGCGGTTACATCGGTTAAACGTCGCAGACGACGATAACCTGTGTGGCCCGATTCTGCTGTTTCGCGCCCACGGAATCGCGGGAGAAGGACTTGCTGCATTCACTGATCGTTGTGTTTATTATCAGCATTGTTATGTGGCTGTCTGCTGTCTGCGCTGCTCTAGCTGCCGACATAACTGAATATGCGAAGTCACTCGCGTGAGATTCTTAAAGTTCAAGAATGTACAGACTTTTACGCTGAAGTGCACTTGATGTTAGGAATAAATGACTATGAGAATAACTCTCGGTGTATGCTTTTATAGCCTGCTTACGAAGGAGAAATTATGGAATATCGGCGGTCCAAAGTTACAGAAATAGCAACAAAGTTGGGCCCTTCTAAAACAACAGTCTTTCGAATTACTCATGAGCATTTAAACATGAATAAGATTAGTGCAAAATGGGCGCCTAGACTTCTCTCCTCAGTCCAAAAGCAGCAACGATCATCTGTTGTCAGATCTTTTTGGAGCTCTGCCGTGGCAATGAGAAATAAGTTGCGCAAGCCATTGTTACAGGAGATGAAACTATGGTCCCTTGTCCAAAAGAGAAGCAATGGAGTGGCGTAAACCTGGTTAAGCACCGCCTCTAAAGGCCAAGGTTACTCAGTCAACCAAGAAGATCTTGGCCACAATCTTTTGGAACTGTGAAAGAATACTCTTCATTGACTTCAAGGAGAGCAACACCACAGTAAATGGGGAGTACTATGCTGGCCTACTGCACAGACTACGTGCTTCCATCAAAGAGAAAAGGCGAGGAAAGCTGAGTGTTGATGTGCACCTTCTTCACACAACGCCCTGTGCAAACAGCTCTTGTTCCAAAGGAAGCTGTGAAGAAATGTGGCTTCAAGCAGATGGACCATCCACCCTACACTCCAGATATATCTCCCAGTGACTATTTCCTCTTCTCAGAACTCAAGCCGGACCTTCGAGGAAGGAAATTTAAGCGTGACAAAGAAGCGATGGATGCTGTTTATGCCCATTTTGCCCACAAAACGTTCTGACTATTTTGGGAGACGGGGTTGAAATATTAATTCACTGATGTGAGAAGCGTATTACAATAAAGGGTAACTAATATATTGAAAACCGAAATAGTGCTTTTGTCTTTATCAAAGCTAGAAAATGGTTAGACAGGAAACTTATGGACCTACCCTCTTATACCCTGGGTACCTCCCTAAGGTTTCTGTACTATGAGAAATTAATTCCTTAAGAGACGACTTATAATGCTATGGGTACTTATAACGCAAGCTTCTTGTTTAACCATTAACTTTACAGGGGTAAGTTTATATATAAAAGCCTTCTTTCACACCTGCTGTGTGTAGTACATACGTTGGAAATGAAGTGACCAGAATTTTTCATTTCCAGGTTTCAGTTTTTCTTTCTTTCTTTCTTTCTTTCTTTCTTTTTTTTTTTTTGTTTATTTTGTTTGTTGGCTTTTCCCGTGGAATGTAGAGGGGGCCGATTATTTTTAAAAGCTCTTTATGGCATTGAGTGCATAAAAAATCGCCATTGTGGAGAACAAGACCCTCTAATGACCTATAACGATTTATTGGCATCCCTTAATAATGGATCACGAAGTGTTTCATAAATGTTGCATGATTATTTAAGTGCCAGAAAAATTACTTTTCGCTTGTGCCCCTTAACCCCAGTGAAGGGGCAGAAGGTCATATCAGAACGTGTATGCTCTCAAATAAAATACGGAGTGTGGGGAAGAAAATAGTGGTGATATTTTTCTCCATTAGCAGTCTCCTGGCTTTTTTCCAAAAAGCGTGTGAAAAACTGTCAAGAAACGGTAATAGCTATATAGCAATAATAGTATTGGTGGCTAATCATCGCTTTTATGCTTATTGTCAACTTTACCGCTTTGTTATTTTTGTGTTTCATAGTTATTTTATTACTTAGATAATTGTTCATTCATTACATTTATTGTTTAGTATTTTATTAAAATACTTCGATCGGACAAACGTACAACTTCAGTAAGTACGAGGGTAAGTCATTATTGGTGTGGGTGTTACATGTTTGAATTAGGCACCTGGGACTATTGCCACTAGATCATAGCATTGATCCGGTGGTTATTGATGACATTCGACACGGGACAATTTATGTTTACAATAGCGAAACAGCAGTTGCAAGATGGTGGCGCGTCTTGTGAATGTGCAATCCTCGAGCAATGCTCCGTTGTACGATTTTTGTGAGCAAACATTATGTAATCAAAGAATATTCATAAAGAAAAGCTTCCCAGTATCTGTCACATCATGCTGTTTACACTTGGGAACGTAATCGAACACAAACAGCGCGCGTCCAGCCGACAGATATCGCCACAAATTTGCAACAAGTTGAATACTTAATTCGAGCAGTCAATAGCGTAACTATAGACACTACAGCCGCTGCTATTGATTGTTCACACGGCATGGCCTACCTCATAATGATAGGTTAGGTTTTCACAAAGTATGTGCTGTACGTGCTGATCCCACAACACAAAATGCAAAGCATTGTCTGGCATTACAGCATCTCAGTCGGTACCACAATGAAGGACATGATAAGCTGGTCCAAGTTTCTCAGGTGATCAGTATTGGGTTCAACATTAACATAACGAGACAAAGCGTGCGTAAATGCAGTGAAAACATCCTGCGTCGTCTGCGAAAAAACAGTTTAAAGTGACATTATTAGCCGTGAAAGTGATGCTCACAGTCTTCTGGGATCACGAACTCATACTGCAGCCTCAAATCGTAAATGCCGACTCCTAAAGTAACATTCTCAGGATCAGTCCATTCAACGGAAGTGACCAGGACTCCTCGCCAAAGGCATGTTGCTCTTGCATGACAACGCACGTCCTCATACTGCCAATGAGACACTACACAATTTAAAGTTGGAAGTCATCGAACACCCTCCGTATAGCCCCGAACTACTCCTCTTGCTCGGCGCTCATAAACATCATCTTTCGGATGAACATTTTCCAGGCGATGAAATAGTAGAAAGGGAAGTCGCTGCCTGGTTCCAACAACACCCCAAAGAATTTTATGCTGCTAGATTTCTTGAGAAACGATGGGACAAGTGTTTCATTGTTCAGATAGATCATGTTAATCTTGTGCACACAGGCTTAAAATCACGAATGGTCTCTGTTTATGTGCCAATAATCCTTCCATAATTTGTGAAATGTTTCTCTTAGTCATAACTAGAGATATAATTTCAGCGTGGACTAAAATGCGCGTTCACCCGCTTTAATTTTGTTCAGTTAAAAGTATATACGTTGTAATAATACTCCCTAGACTCAACCGTGGCGCTGATGTAGAACAAAAACGCATCCAGCGCGCGCATCTGCTAGATTTTCTCTTGCATGTAAACAGGTTTGGGGTATAGGTTATAAAATAATTGTAATCAAGAAAGGTAAAGTTAGGAGTAATAGTGTGATTATTTATTCAACAACGTGTGTTTTATCATGTTTTAGTGTAGTGATATTAAACGTAGTCCTGCGTAATAAGTGAAATAGTGGTATGCATTTGTATTGCAAAAACTTCGCAATATACGGAAGAACTGGGTCATTTATTTCACAAGTAAGTTGGCTTAGATGCATAAAACATATTAGAATACGCTTAGCGCCAATAATTTGTTAATAGAAGTCTGTTTGGTTCTACTTTCGTTCATGGGATCGTTTTATTTTTAGTATCAACCTCTAAAAGCAACCTAATCTTTACATGCATATTAAGAGATAGCATCATATATTAAATATCAGTTATAAAATAATAACCGCTCTTTGAAATGTATTAAAAGAAAATAATTAGCGTCGTAAAAGACAAAGTTTGCAACATATTGTGACAAATATCAGGAAAATGGGTAACATTTTTTCAGTATGTGTAATGAAAAGCCCTTTTAACTATTAGTAAATAAAAAGTGTATAGATATTATTTATACAAAGAGCCAAACCTAATCTAACCTAACCTGTAATTTAACTTAGCTGCATATAATAGCACAACGAAACCATTACTTCACACGGAATACAATACTGTAAATAGTATTTAGTATTTACTTTACGTTATATATACGTGATTTGAAACCTTACTATGTAATATTTTATATGATAAGATATCCCAAACAGGAAAAGTCGGAGTAATTAATATAAATAACTACACACTTCCTTCTTTTAATTCCAATGCAAAAATGTGAGCTTCTTATCTGTTGTTAGGAATTGTGTCACTTCAATATAACATTTCACAGAAGCTTGCTTCTGAGAGTCTGATTGTAATGAGATACTAAAGTTGACAAGTCCTACAGATTTTAATGGGCTAGCCCCTCTTTTAAACCTTGTAACAAATTAAACTGAGGTATTTAAGAGAAGTCAAAATTCTTCGTTCTCGCTAATGGTGCAATTAGCATATTTATTTCCCATTAACTTGAAACTATTAAATGAACTTGATATTTTAATAGTATTTAACGCCCGTTTTTATTACTGTGGCATCACAAGCAGTGGAAACTGGTGATTCATCAAATGAAAGGATAAGCTGGGAGAGTTTTTTTTTTTTTTTTTTTTTTTTTTTTTTTTTTTTTTTTTTAATAAAAGGAAACGTTCCATGCTTAAGTTTAGGGTACCTCTCATTTATAAGGACAGAGGAAAAACCTCTGGTGGGAATCGAACCCGCGCCTTAATCACCTCGGCCACTCTTGGCTGTATATGGTATACATAGGAAAACTTATGTGTGTGATTTAAAGAACAAAAGTTACATTGAATAATACGAATATTACCTTTTTTTAAACATGTTTTTTATTTATAAGCATTGGATGTTTATTTAAAAATATCTGTGTATAATATTTTCAAAAAAATTTAATTAAATTTGTTACATTGTTAAGTACATTTGGTAAATATTTCAAAATTTGTTTGCTTATAAGTTTCTGATATAATGCATTTAGGAAAAGTGAATTATTTCGTAATCTGCAATTTAAACACAAAAATTAAAAGAAAGCTCACATTTGTAGAAGAATAAATAATCTTAAATTCCTTCAGGCTGGTAATCTTCAATCTTCTCTAATTCTTTTCCTTATTTTGTGTATTTATTTACTTAATTTTCGAAACTAGAATACATTCTCTAGATCAAACATTTGGTAATTTATTTATGTTTAACTTAGTAAATGGTTCGGAATTTAGTGAAATTCAGATATATCACATAGTTTTCAAAAGAAATTAAAAAATAATTGTATCGCTTTAAATCATATTTCAAAATCAGCGGTGAAATGTAAATGTAAACTACATCTAAATATGAAAGTAGTACAAAAAACGATGATAAATGTTAGCCTCTATAAGTTTTCATCAGATAATAGTATTTTTAAATTTATTTTTATTTTGGGTACTAAGATTTACATATAACACAAACCTTTGATCTAATACCAGAAAATATCAAAACTTTAATTTTGTTTGTGTAATTAACTACATCCAAACTATGCATTCCATTTTATCTAAAGCAATATTAAATGAAAACCCCACATTGTATTATATTGAATAGAATAAGAGATTTTAAAACCAATTACAGAACTAATAGCTGTACGGAAGCTGTTCAATAAGGAATAGTCATGCTTTTTGACAACATATATTTATTCGTTCTCATAATTTTGATGAACCTTGCTAACCTATTTGACATGTCCTTTAGAATCGCTCCTGCAACCTTTACCAGTGCTTTTTATGAGAAAAATGCTTCCCCCCGAAGGTGTTTCTTCAATTTTGGAAGGAAGAAAAAGACACAAGGCTAAATTTGAACTATGGCGGGGGGTGGGGGGGGCCATGGACCTACTTCCCCAACAAAAGCAACCACTTTTGCTGCCTTTGTAGGTGTGTGTTAAACAATGGCTGCAATCTTGCACGATCCCATTAACATTTGTCTTGATTGTGAAAGTGTCTTCTTATTTTTAACACACAAAATGGAATGTATTTATTACTGTGATGGAACAATCCCTACCATGGATGCAAAGTGGCTTGCCATCAACCATATAGCGTAGCTAACCTTTAACTGTGTCTAGCGTTCTAATGCAAACAAAGCAGTTTTTTCCCTCTAATTTCCTTCCTCAGGCGCCATGTACCCTAACTCTTATGGGGATGTCTTGTTTCCGAAGGAATTGTTTCGTCTTAACTATTATATTCTAGAGATTTTTTTCTTTGTTACTGAATATCTTTTTTTTTTTTTTTTTTTTAATATTTAATGCCAAATGCATATTCCCAAAATAAGCCCTTTTTCAATCATTGCAGATTGAAATTCCTTTCATTCTCTCCAGTGTTATCCTTTATTTTATTTTCTAATTTGTTTTAATTACCCTCGAAAATAATCTGCAGTTACTCATTCATCTGTAATTATCTACATTCCTTCCGTTCCTCTTTTCCATTACTGATATAAACATTTTATTCCATTATTTGCTAACAGGTTATTGTTTCTGTAACTTCGATTTCTTCCCGGGTTTTGTTTTGTCTGCAAAGAGTTCTAATGTCAACATATATTGCTTTTTTATATCATCAGCAGAAGCAGTTTGGCAATTAAGTTATAAAACCCGGTGAAACTGATATTCTGACTCGTAATAAAATCTGTGTAAATGCACTTGCCAGCCAAGGCATTTTCGCGGATAAAGATATTGGCAAGAAGAGATATAAACGTAGTTTTTATAATGCCTTTATCACTCACATAATGCTGAGAATATTCTTCGTGTTAGCTGGTCCCTTTTTTTTTTTTTTTTTTTATCTTGCTCTTTGCTCTAACTCCATCCCTCTGTGAAAATAAAAACTTCAGAATTAATTTAATTAAAATGGGGGCTGTCTTTCAAGATGTTCCTAACGCGATAATAGAGATGAGAACGTAATTAGATCCATTCGTTACCTTGGTTAATGAAATAAACTTTATATATATAAGCGAGGACATAAGCCAGGTCTAGAGAGAAAGAACATTCTCTTCAGGCAATTGCCGGTAGCCATAGTGCCATATCATTTTAAATTTGCCAAACTCGCACTATATTTAAGATTTAGAGCCTGAATTACGTGAATGAACTTGTTAAGATCGCCTCACAGTTAACAAACAAAACTTCTGTGTCCTCTTTGTTGGATCAAAGGTGCAAAATACATTGCTCTACAGTGCGATCAATTTTGTTTTCCCCCGGAGTGTTTTGCCTATGGGGCACACCGCTCTTTAGACAGTCAGCCGTCAAGCCGCCGGGTCTCTGATTAGCATGAGGGTAAAACAATGAAACCAACCAATTATAAAACAATACACAAACCAAATTACTTACCAAATTATCAAATGAGGTATTGAAACTGCCCGCCTTCATTTACCACATTTTACATCTCTTTAGGAAACTATTCATCACTCGCTGTAGTTTATTTTGAGAAATCCGAACAATTTCTTGACGAATATCATCTCTCAGTTCTCGTATAGTGTGCGGGTTCATCTTGCAAACGACATTTTTTAATTTACCCCAGAGATAATAATCGCAGGCTATTAAATCTGGGGACCAAGGGGACCACAAATCCTTACTAATAACCATGTCTTGTGAGAAACACGTTGTGAATTACTCTCACAAAATTATTCGCATTGGCAGAGTCCTGTTAAAAAAAATGCATGATCATGCTCTCTGTCGGTTAATTCTTAGAAGAAAAAAAAGTTAGGATGGTATTCACATATCAACTGTATCCTTAAAAAATGTTTCTATAGTTCTTTCAATACTGAGTTACATATATGAACTGTACATAAAGACACGCGGTGCTGTTGTAAATACACTTTATATATACAACTGACGAATTAAGAAACGAACAGCACAACACACACCCGGGAACAGCTGTGCTATGACTGCTACACTCAGTAAGGTCAACAAGTAAAAATACAGTTATATGAATTTTTACTTTCACTTGATAGAATGTCTTAAATGAATTTCGTAGCAGCTGATATAAATTTGGCATAATCTGTATTAAATTTGCATCAGTTTCACTTTCAAAATACATTACATAATACATAACTTACAGTTGGTAATGGAAGCTATGCTGCCAAAGGGAGGAGTGGCATTGGATTATACCATGAATGGAATCAGGGTTCACTTGAATGAACACTGTAAAGTAGGGACATAGATCGTTAGAACATTTGATTTGTACAGCGTATACTTAGACGTGGGACGTCGAAATTACAGAACTTGTATTGTAGGATAAATATACCATGTAAAAAAAAGGTTCTTTAATGTTATAAATTATGGCATTGTGATTATAACAATGTACGTAATAACAGAGGCACCGAGTTTTCTAATTCCCTCTAAGCATTTTAATTAATGTGCTTTTATACTTAAATCTAATGAACAGGGTGGGCCAAAAGTTACTGCTCGTTATAATGAAAAATACAGCACAATTAACACTTTATTGCAGCTACATGATGAGTATTATTTATAAAAGTGTTTCTCAAATTCTTGTTCCATCTCTGTAGTAACAATTCTGTATATGATCTGAGATTAGGCATACTTGTTCGCATATCGTGCATTTGCATAGATTTCTTAATTTTGAATGGCTTGTACTTGTGGTTTTGAAGCATGGACTTTAACGTAGTCCCCCCCCCAAAAAAAATCCATTGGTGTAAGGTCTGGTTATTTAAGAGCTGTTTCTTTTGATCTTCGCTTTCCAATAACCTTACCAAGGTAAAGGTAGTTTCGCACAGGTAATGCATAATGTGGTGGAGCGCCATCTTGCTGAAAGTACAGTAAGTTGAAATTATCGTAATGAATTTGCAACTCTGGAATGACGGGTATTTCTCTTCAGTGACTGCCATCGAAAGATCAAGGCCCAGTAACCCCATGACATGAGATTCCTCCCCAAACAGAACAGTAACACGAGATTGACTCAGCTGCTTCTCCAAGGCGTTCTCGGTATACCAACTGCTGCAATTGTGTCTGTTGGCGTGGTCTTTTAACTGAAAGGTGTCTCATTACTTCAAATTATCTTAAACAATTCATTAATTCTCGTTTCATTTAACATAATCTCACAAAATAGAATCATACGATCAGGATCACCTTCCAATGGGCCATGTATAAGAATTGTACACAATTGTAACACTTGAATTCGACTGCATGTAAAATTCTCCGAACAAAAGTTCTTGAAACAACCTGTTCACAAGATGGCCTATGAGTAAACGTTATAGGGCCCTGGATAATTGACTATAAAACGTTCAGCTTACTTTCATCACTGGGGCAACCGCCACGGGTGGCCGAGGTCGTTAAGGCACAGGCTGTGAGCGGGAGGTCTGGGGTTCGAATCCCGCCAGGACGATCCTCCCTGACTGGAGTTTTTTCCAGGTTTTCCTCAGTCTTCATAACTGGCAAATGCCGGGGAGGTACCCTACACTTAGGCCTGGAACGCTTTCTTCCTTTAAAAAAAATCCTTTCACAATATATCATTTCATCTCATGGGTCATCAGTGTCCACCGCCTATGGTATCTCAATAGTAAAAACGGGCGTTAAACACTACTCAAAAAAAAAAAAATCACTGGGGCACTCCGCTACAAATCCAGTATCCTCAAAACGTTATTGCAAATGTAGACTGTCCCTTCCAGTTCATTAAACAGTGTTTAAATATTTATTGTGCTCTCTAATTATTAAATTATAACCACCTGCGAAATTGATTTTTAGAGCAAAATCCATTTCACGAGTGGCAAATGCCCTCTTGCCCCCTCCATTGTGTAATCGTTCCCTGTGCGTAATAAATAAATTAAATTGCGTGAAATGTTAAATAAAATTGCTCATTTTTCATTAATATACCCATAAAAGAGGTATTCTGTGCTCAAGTGGTCTAATTCCATATAGGGCAACTTACAGATAAAAGTGAATTATTGAAAACGTACACAGAAAATTAAGTAATGCATCTCCAAGTTTTATAGCCATGTGAATTGAAATCTATTGAAATCCGCTAGAGTAATACCTCTTATATAGATAATAACAGTCATAAAATATGCAACAATTACAGAAAAATATGAATTTTCTTAGCTTGTACACCGAATAATTTAATTCGTTCACCCCGTTCATAATGCTTCATTTACAGTACTCAATTTTGCAATACACTAACGAAACATAGGTTCATCATTTTTCTTGTCAGAAACCTGGTCATTTGATTCCAAACAGTTGAGTAGAAGAACATGTTGGCACGTTTTTGAAATATGAATGATACAAAGGAGGAATATAAAAGTGAATATGTAGCATCCCCCCCTTTTTATTTTGAATGGTGTTTAACGCCCGTTTCTACTACTTAGGCACCACAGGCGGTGAACACTGACTATACACGAGATGAACTGATAAATTGTGAAAGGATGGAAACGTTCCAGGCCTGAGTTAAGCGTATCTTCCGGCATTTGCCAGTTATGACGACTGAGGAAAACCTGGAAAAAACCTCAGTCAGGGAAGACGGTCCTGAAGGGATTCGAACCCCAGACCTCCACTCACGAGTCCGCGCCTTAAAGACCTCGGCCACCTGTGGCGGTATAATTCCCTTTGACTGAATATTGGAATTTCCTAGCCATATTGCTCCAAGTTAGAAGCAAATAATTTTCTGATTAGAACTCTTACAGTAATTGTAAATAATATGTAAGTTGTTTCCTCTCATATTTTTGTAAATATCGCTATTGACATTTTTAATTATTTTGTTTATTTTTATTATTGTTTCCTTTTTCTAATTCTGTATCATGCTTAAGCATGTACGGTCTACGACCCATGCACAAAGTATATTTGTAATATGTATAAAGACTTTTATAACAGTAATCACTACATTACTTCGTCGTTGTGACTTGCCTAGTTTCTCAAAGTTGTTCGCATTAGCAACAATTTTATGACTTTGGCTTGCAAAATTTGAAGCTACTGGAGGAATGATTCCAATTAATGATACATTAACATATAAAATAAAATCTTTACTAAGAACAAAGTTTCGCCTATAAAAACATTCTGAAAACTGTGTAAAGACACGCGAACTTAATTCTCAAGTGTTATCACCCTCTTACAGTCTTTGTCGTGTTAAATAGTGAATCTATGAAATAAAAAAAATTAAACAAACGCACGCACATAAATGCTTTATGCAGAGCTCTCTTTTGGATGCATGGCCGGTTCAAAGGGGATTTGTTTGGTACCAGGAAGCACGCTGCTTGCCGGCGGAGTCGGAGACCCTAAAATTCAAGCACATAGATTTCTTTGGGCATTCACAGCACACCAAACACCAATTTTTTGGTCATATAATGACATTTCCTTTGCAAAATCGGATTTTTCTGCACTCCAGTATCCCGCTACAGGGTCATGTAAATTAAACCATGATTCCTCTGTTAAAAAAAGTAAATAAAAAATAAATAAATAGAGCGAACATTAACATTATCCAACATCCAATTGCAGAAATTAACTATACTCACACTATTACTGGGTAACAATTCCTGAACTGTAGTTATCTCATAAGGTTTTAATTTTAAAGTTTAGTGGCATTCCAAGCCGAGATTTGCGAATTTCCTGATTCCTGTGCAAGCTTTCTCAGAAACCTCTTTGGGCTTTGTCCTAATTTTTCTCCGGCGTTATCGAGTTTTGAGCATGGGGTTTTACTTAGTTTTTTTTTTACCAAGAAACCGAAAGTTCTTCTTCTTCAGCCAACGCCCGTCCTTGGCTGGTCTGCCATTCGACGCCTTGCCTCCCAGTACAGCCGTGACCTTCCTTCCACTGTGTCTTCAACAATAGTTGTCTCCAGGGCAGTGCAGAGGGGCAGGTGGTCGGCAGTGCCTTCCTCTAGCAGGCAGAGGGGACAGATTAGGCTATCGACCACACCGATTCTATGCAGATGTTTTTGCAAGTAATCGTGTCCTGTAGCCATCCTAAAGGTGGCTACTGCCAGCTCCCGGGGCAGGTTATTGGGGATGGGGTTTGAAGCAAGTATATCCCATCTTTTACCAATTGCCGCTGTGGAAACCGAAAGTAAATCTATTCATAAGATTTTTCTCAGTGAGGCGCACGAACAGCAGGGAATGTGCTTATAAATCGCCGTCTCATTTCTCTACAAGAGTTTGTTGTCACGTAGGAAATATATATGAACATTCTGTGTGCTTTAGTATACGGACTTTTTGGCATTATAACAGCTCTGACACACTGTAACGTCTGGTCTCCCAACTTTCGATTCCTGTATAGCACAAAGACTTCGCGTCAACTGATTAGCCGGCACAAGGAGAGCCGGGAAAATGGAAGATGGGGGGGAACAGAACAGTTAGAAACAGGGCAGGTAATCTCTCGTCAGCTGGCCAGGCATCCATACGAGGGCTCTGTAATATCTCAACAGAGATTGTGCTTTATATAACTAAGGGGTGGAACTTGGTCAAGGTTGTTGTTTTTTTAACGCCCGTTTTTACTACTGAGGCACCATGGGTGGTGGATATTGGTGATACATGAAATGAAATAATAAATTGGAAAAGATTATTTTTTTAAAGGGAGAAAGCGTTCCAGGCCTAAGTTTAGGGTACCTCCACCTGCACATGCCATTTATGAGGACTGAGGGAAACCTGAAAAGACCGTCAGTCAGAGAGGATGGTCCTGGTGGGATTCGAACTCCAGATCTCCCGCTCACGTGTTCGTGCCTTAACTACCTCGGCAACCCGAGGTAAAGGGTGGAAAAGCCGTAGAGCGATAACATTTAGCAGACTATCGACTGTCTGGCTGGGAAGGTCATCTGCCAAGAACCCTGGTGACAGCAATAACAGAATTCGAATAGCAACTGGTGCAAGCTCTTATGAGCTCGGAATTAGTTTTACAGCATAGGGGAGAGGATATATTGAACATCAATTTTAAAGTGTTTCCTTGTTTCCTATTGAAAGCTCCTGTAGTTTGCAACATAGGCAACTCATCCTACTGCATATTTTCCTTGGCAGCCTATACACACCGTCGTGATCAGATAAAATTGAAGTTGCCCTCCACAAAAAGGATGAGAACGCGAATATTGATTGCAAACTCCTTGTGTTATAAAGATGGAGGTATGCACAAGAAATAAGGAAAAACTCTGTCTAACTTAAAACATCCCGGGACATTTTAACTGTTTTAATTATAACACCGGCCGTGAAAGCTTAAGAAGTATTATGTCTGTCTAACTTACATAGTGCTAGTACTAGTGCTAGTTTTATTAATGTTCGGTGTTTAAGGGAACCTAAAGAAAAAAATGCATTAGTACAAAGAGAGAAAAAATATAAGGTTTTATGACAAATGTTACTAGGAACAAAAAAAAAATAGAAGATTTATTTGCCAAATAAAACAATTTGTGATATAAAATGAATCGCTTTGGCCTTCATCCCTACGTGTGTGCACAGGGTAAAGCAATGCTTTAGTGAATGTTCTATTTTTAAACTAAAGTATTTAACTTGATTCAGACCCAAGTGACTACTTAGTAACTTACATACAAATCCCAGTTAAGGAAAGGCCAAAGAAACGATGATACATTTATTTCTTTCGTCCTTTCAAAACCGTTTGGCAGGTAATGTAGCATATAATTTTAAAACTTCCATGAATTCAAAAGGTAGAGAATACATTTTACCCTCGCTGTTTATTTTAGCCCCAGATAAAAGCGCTTTAATTATGCCGTAGTTAAAAATATTTACAAATCTTGACGATAAACGTCTTATGAACAGCAGCTATAGAACACTATACTCTAGTTTGTGCTCTAACGGAAGAAAACATTAACATCGCTGCTAACCTTGTGGGAGAGGATCATAGAATAATATTAATAACACTTTCAGAAATTTTAAAAATTCACTGGATGCCACACACACGTTGGTAACTGGAAAAACTGCACGTAAGCGTGTTTATGTACACTGGTTTCCAATACTGCTGATTTACAACAAAACGTTCGTGTATAGTTTGAATGCAGTTGAAAATGTAGTTATAGGAAGATGGGGAGTTTCTTTGTTGATGAATCTTGGTTACAGCATTTCGATCCTAGCAAACAGCAAGGCTTTGTGTGTAACCATCATCATCCCCTTAAAAAAAACAAATAAAATAAAATAAAATTGCTTCTGCTGAAAAAGTTATGGTCCTCTTATTTTTCATATTCAAGGAATGGTTTATTAGTATGTTATTCCGGCATACACATCTGTATTTGAGCCGTTCTGAAAACTCTGCAAAGGCCATATCACATGCGAAGGCCGCTTAAGCTGGATGCTGCACGATAATACATGCTTTTGCTGAATATCTCACAGAAGAGGTGTGTGAGTGTGTTCTTCACCCTCTTTATAGTCCAGATTCAGCCCCTGTGACTTTTTACTTTTCCAAAAATTTAAGAAACACTTTCGTGATAGACATTTATCATCATCAAAAGTAGTAGTAAAGGTTGCAGAGGCGATTCTGAAGGACTGTCACAATTGTTTCTACCTATCTTTGAAAACTGTCAGAAACATTGTAACAGGTGCATTGCATCCAACGATGACTACTTTGAGAAAGTTCATCAAAATTATGAATGTAAATAAAGGTATGTTGTCAAAGATAATTATGAGAGTTCTTTTTTGAAGATCCCTCATAAAAATTACTCAACAAGCTTATGGATTGAAAGAAGAAAGTGTCAATTCTGTTGGCCATTCTAACAATTTGACAGGAACTGAGAAACCGCAGCAATGATGGATATCAAGGGATTGTCCACAAAGAATAAGTATAAAGTTGTATTCCCAAATCTTGAATCTGCAATGGGACCTGTGCCTCATGACGATCGCTTGTTTCCAGAAAATGAAATGAAAATGATCACGAAATGGGTCTGAAACTGAAACTTTCATGAACTCTCAATGTTGTGAAGCTGAATACAGACATAGGATGAGCAGTCCTGAATCGCAAAAGTTTGCGCAATCTGAACTTAAGGATCTTGTAAGAGACCTTTCATATTCTAAATACATTACTTCTAGACTAAAGGAAAAAAAATATATTCTCGAGAAAAATACCACAATCTGCTATTATAGATCACATACACACATTTAGAACAGGTGTTTTCTGTAGAATGTCCAATAGTTTTCCGTAATGATGTGAAAGGTCTGTTTGAGAAACTGAAACAGCGCTATAGTGCATCGTATTGAAAACTGTTTAATTGTCTATTCTCAGAGAACTATGAAAGTAATTGTTCTACATAATGGAAATGTGCAGCAGTTCATGCCCATACCTACTGCGTGTTTGAAAGGAAGCTATGAAACTGCAAGTAATTCAATATAGTTACCACCATCATTGGTATATTGATGGATGCTCAGGGCAGAGTTAGATAATTCTGGTGCTTTCCGTACGTATGGGACAACCGAAATATAGCAGAACATTACATAAGACTGACTAAAGAAAAAGCTAAGGAAGAACTTACAATCCGGAAGAAGGAAATATTCAGCACATTTCGTTGGAATCCTCAGCAAAATGTGTCTTCCTACCTCTTTATATTAAGCTTAGACTAGCAAAAAACTTCTTGAAAAACTTGGAAGAACAATTCCAGATCTATTTAAGTATCTGAGAGAAACATCTGCAGTATCTCAGCTGTAAACTAAAGTAAGGTGTCCTTGTCAGAGTACAAATAAGGAAGCTATTGGATAAATCGTTTGAAAACCTTCAGTAAATCTTGCATAAGCTTATAATTACTTTTTACAATCTTCCTTGTCATAAACAAAGTCCCGCAAACATTTTTGGAAGTCTATAACGAAATAGCTAAAAATTAATTTGTTGCATTCGCATTTTTTCCCGGCTAATCTTCGTGATCTCACTGACGAGATAAGTTTATTTACGAACGCATCTCGGGTCATCAGCGTCCTATTCATTTCAGGGCGTGAAACGGCCGATGAATTTTGCTCAAAGGCCTCTTCTTTCAGACTTGACGAGTTGGATGAAAGGTTTCACCAAGACATTAAAACTTTCAATTCTGCTTACATTTAATTTAGATGCTAAATTCTAAATAATACTGTAAGTGCTGTAATTCATAATATTTGTGTTAATGCCTTTTTTGTGGAAAAGCATTTTGGTGACTATTTCACTCTGTGACGTCATCTTAAAATGAAACTAAACAAACTTTTAATAAACTCGTTGTACAGAATGGTAAAAAGTTACCCTCTGTTTTGTTTTACTCAGTTGGTATTAGGAAATCAAACGGTAGCGACTGTAATAGTCGACTTTCCTCTATTTCGATCTCATTGTTTCTAAAAAATAGATATTCATAAGTAAGTGTAACATTTTATGCAATTGTTAATATTTTGTGCGCGAATAACGTACATATTACTTTTATTCTTATTTTATTCATGAAACAGCCCGAAACCCGTATTTGGCTCTTCTCTATTGTCATTACTGACAATCGACATTCATCTGTCGCCAGATGACTTGAAAAGGTAAAGTATTCATAATGCAAATGTACAATTGTCATATTAATGTAAGGCAAGTTTAGGGGAATTATATTTAACTTTTTGTTTTATTCGTGAAACACTCCTAATAAATATCACTCGAGGTTCTGAGCTTTCCAGATAAATTCATTCAATATATCAATGAGTAATCGGCAATCTCGGACCCTCTTATGATACCACTTTTGATAAAACATTTTGACTAATACAGAAGTTATTATTGAACATTTATATGTTGTAGGAAAAATATCTTTCCCTCCTCCCTTTCTTAAATCGGTATGAAAAACTGGATTAGGTAATAGCAGTTTCAGTTCTGATTATTAAAATAATTTCATCTGTTTGTGTCTCTTTTTATGGTGTACGTATAATTAGCTATCTGTCTTCAAATAATGTTTTTGTAAGATTATTGCTATTTATTCTCATATAAATTGTTAAACTCCTCTAGCATTAAAAAACCTCACAAATAAGCAAAATCTTTAAATATTGGCATTTCCTGAGGAAGTTTTAAGCCACTAGCCCGCGCTGGTTTGTACCAAAATCCGTGGTCTCTGCAATCTGCCTGTAATAGACTTAAAGAGTTAGGTAGAGGTCCAGATGATTTATTTTGCTTTTTCTGCTAAGTACATTTAACTGGCAACAGCAAGACCTGCTTTGCGTTTATTTTTAATGTGATTACGTTGCAGATTCACGTTAATTTGGATGCCGCAGAGGTTTGATGATCTCTTAATCTACTTAAACTTGGAGCTTTGCGGTAACCCAGAAAGAAATTTAATTTATACAAACATATTGCCATGGGATACTTACGTAATTGTGTTTGTATCGTGTACTGCCCTTGCTGAAAAACTAATGAGCTCGAAATCTCTGAGCATTCATTAAGGAATTATTTCATTCATTTCACAATATACACATCGTTAAGAACCGTTTTTTTTTTATCGTATTCCCTGTCTTGTGTACTGTCCTATAAAGGTTATATTTATATTCGGGGCAACCAAAACGTCAGTTTTTCTTTCATTATCTTGAGGAGCTACCTGCAACAATTAAGTCATTACACGTTCATATATCGTGTGACGTGCAGCATGACATGCAATTCTTTTCTTGTTTAACATTAATACAATATGCTGTACGGCATCCTCTCATTGATACCTGCGTATGGAGTTAAATTCAGGACACGCACTTAGGAAGGCTCATAAGTGTGGCCGGGAAAGTGGTTTAATTTAAGGGGAAGAGTTGTGGAAAATGTACATTTATTGCATCAAAGAAATAATCGAACGTACAATACTCAACAAGAGTGCACTGTAGACATGCAAATGTTTATTGGTAAAGCACAGTAAAACGTGCGAAGAAAATATCACCATATGCTTGCCTTTAATTTGAACTGAAAGAAATTTAATGGCAAACTGAGATTAAGAAAGTGACATAAAATATTATTACCAAAATTTCTGGCCTTGCAATTACACATAATAAATAAATTCAATAACAAGCCAGATCGTATTTATCCGAATGTAATGCACACCTCAAATATGAAACTTAAAATCATAAAAAAAGATTTGCCATATGACATCTTAGAGATAAGCCCGTCATGTTCATAAAACGATCAGAACATGGAATTTGTAAGTGGACTGTTGTTACATCTTGGAGCACGTGGGACATAGGACTCTTGCTGTTGCCAAGAAAAAGTTATTTCTTATGGTGTCACTAGTCACAGGGTTGCCCGTTCTTCCTCCTTTCATGTACGAATTCCAAAACTTTTTCTTCAATGTCATGTTGTCTTTCTTTGCGAGGACAGTGAATTTCTTCCTACCAGCTTTAGTTGCAAATGATGTCAATTTCTGTCGCAGCCACTTGCGAACTTGCTCTCAGCTACATTGAACTCTCTTTCTACCTTTCTATTATTATTTTTTTTTCACATAAAGAATTGCTTTACGCTTGAAAATAGCATCATAAGATGTTATTCTCTGTTTGTCCTCCATTTTGTGACTACTTACTGTTCAAACACTCTATGCAATAATAGGCCAACAATAAATGTAACGAAGTCGAGAATTGCATTATCACGTAATAAACGATAAATTTGAACGAAGTCACCGGCGAACTACGGAACAAATTTTCACTCGAATCTAATACGCACCATATTTTTTAATACTGCATTTGGACAAAAAAAAATGTGCGCGTTACTTTCGCGGAAATACGGCATTACACCTGCTTGCCTTCATTTCTAACTGCAAATAAATCTGATGGCAAAGCACAATTAGAAAGTGGCATAAAACATAAATATGAAAACCTGCTTGCCTTGCAATTAAAAATATTTAAACGTTTATAATAAACAAAACCTCTGAAATTAAAATGAGCTATATTGAACATTAATTTCGATAAAAAAGTAATGGCAACAGTGCTGCAATATTTGGAGGACGTTATTATCAGAGGAAAGCTACGTGCATTCCTAAATGTAATCTGCTACTAGGTCTACCACCTGTCACACGTGTGGAAGGCCCCGTATACTCCATCAGCACGTCCATCTCTGTTAATATCTTGAAGTGATCGCTCTGCAGCATTGGTAATGGCATTATTTCATTTTGGCGATGAGGTCGTAGTGAGGTTCATATCGGGTGAGTATGGGGGATGTTCCAGTATCTCCCAGTTCCGTTGACGTAGGAGAAGAGCGCTAGCAGTGTGACACCTCGCATTGTCACGAAGAATGATGGGGTTTTACTGCCAGCAAGTGTCGCCGCTCTCTCCTTAGTGCTGGACGAAGGTGGCGTTCCCATAAATTGCAATAGTACGCAGCATTTACCCTTTGTCTTCCAGGTACAGCATGGTGCAATACAACACCATGAATGTCATACGTCACAATGATCATCACCTTTACACCATGTTCAGAACATTTGGACGAGGAGAGCCGGGATGTTTCCATTCATTTGATTGCCGTTGCGTAGGAACGAGCTCAGGTTTCGTCCATAGTGCGGATCCTCCCAAGGCAGTCGTCACCTTTTCTCTGGTAACGGCTCAGCAAGTCTTGTGCGCCTCTGTGAGGACGTGGGGTGTCCATTGCACTGCAATTTGCGGAACCCAAGAACGTCCTGCAGAATGTGGAGTATGGTTATGTGGATTGCACCTAATTCTGCAGCTAATTTACATGCAGTCCATCGGCGATTAACATACAACGGAGAAGCAAGGAACTGAATTACCTGATTGTCTTTGATGTCGTCCTGAACGACACCCCTGCCTGCATGGTACACTTTCACTCATCTTGCTATTGTTCGATATGGCAACACTGCATTACCGCATGCTTCACGTAGTCCTTGATAACAATCTTGAACATCGCGACTTCGTGCAACTTCAAGTTTGATCCACGAACGTTGTTCCAGTTTCGCAAACATATTGCTAGAGCGCTTGCTCTATGCATCTTTACTTCAAGGCACCGCAGTACGTCACCGAATAACTGAACAACTGTCCCCACTTGCTGCTGTATTTCTTCAAGAACAAGTGGGAATTTCAATGGGTATATTCAAAAGGCTACTAAATAAATGCCCTTCAAGCCGTATAAATAACTCTAGCACATGCTCTTCAACCAGATGTTCCATATCTAGGCGCACTTTTGTGGGTGAATTCTAAAACATTTGTACAATAGACAAATGTAATATTCTTCTCGGACGAGGCCTGGTTCCACCTACATGGTTGTGTGTGTATTCAAAACAATCGTTAATGGAGTAGTGGTAAACCTGACTTCGTACATGAAGTGCCCTCCCCCCCCCCTTTATGAGAAACTCGGTGTATGGTGCGCCATCCGAGGCATTGAACTTTTTTTTTTTTTTTTTTTGGTGTGTGCAGTTGATTCTGTTACTTGTGTGAGTATGATACTAACCCCTTTTTTCAAAGAATTAATGTCGGGTAGCGTCATGTTGCCCCCCATTTAACAGCCTGCGATTATAGTCTGTCGGTAAATGAATAAATGACATATATAAGACGAACCCGCACACATACAAGAACTCAAAGATAATATTCGTCAGGAAATTGTCCTGATTTATCAAAATGAATTACAGCGAGTGATGAATAATTTCTTAAAGAGATACCAAAAACGTGTGGAGGATAAAAGCAGGTAATTTCAACCCCTCGTTTCATAATTTGGTAAAGAGGCTTCTGAAATTCATTTGTGTGTTGTTGTATGCTAGGTTTGTTTTATTGTTTTATCCTTCAGCTAATCACCAAGACCCGGGCTGGCCGACTAACCGGCAAAGAAGCGGTGCGCTCGCCCATGGGCAAAACACTTCGGGGGAAAACAAAACAGTAGCCGTGTTGTGGGTATCGATAAAATTCGATTAAAGCCAAAATAAATTCATACCAAATGTACGAAAGTTTATGCTGACTTTTCTCTTTCATTTTCACAAAATAGGCTACTAAATTTAAACATAGCCTTATCAGCCTTGAAGGTGGTCCAGGTGAAGGACTTCCGAAAAGTGTAACAACAACAGACTTTGTTGAACAAGTACAGCATGTTGTATTAAATGAAATAAAAGTTTCAAAGGAACTTGTAGCTATTTAATAGCAACAGAGCTGTATACGTAACAGTCAGAACAGTAAATGTAAGTTAGTTGTTCAGCGCCATGGAAAACAAAAGTCAGTCCCATCTGCAAGAAATGTTATGGCATCAGTCTTTTGGGACGTTAAAAAAGTACTAATTGTTTACCTGAAGATTACTACACCAGTTTTTTTGAAAGTTCGGGAAAGGGACCCGGTTTGTAAAAGAAAAACACTTTGAGAGATTTGAAATACCCTATTTTACGTGAATCTAATACGCACATTTTTGTTCAAATGTGGTAATCAAAATTACGGTGCGCATTAGATTCGATGCCTTAGATTCTAGTACAAATCCGTTCCGTAGTTTCGCCGGTATCTTCATTCAAATTTACAGTTTGTTACGTCATAATGCATTGTTGCAATTCTTGACTTACGTTTATTGTTGGCTATTATTGTATAGAGCGTTTGAATAGTAGATGGTAACGAAATGGAGGGGAAACAGAGAAGAACATATTATGATGTTATAAAGTAATTATTTATGTGAAAAAATGGCAACAGAAAGGCGAGAAGGAAGTTCAATGTAGCTGAGAGTAACGTTCGCTTGTGGCAGAAATTGGCATCATTTGCAACTGAAGCTGGTAGGAAGAAATTCACTGTCCTCGCAAAGGAAAACATCCTGACATTGAAGGCAAAGTTCTGAAATTCGTATATGAAAAGAGGAAGAACGGGCAATTTGTGACTAGTGACACCATAAGAAATAACTTTTTCTTCTTTGACCTACGTCAACTATCTGGCAACAGCACGAGTGACGGATTTTGTCCTTCGTGCTCCAAGATGTAACAATGCTATGTTCTAATCGTTTTATGAAGATTTTAGATGGTGTTTAAGCCCCGTTTTAACTTCTAAGTCGCCGTGAACATTGACGAGATGAAATAATATATTGAGAAAGGATTTATTTTTAAGGAAGGAAGCGTTCTATGCTTAAGTTTAGGGTACTTCCCCGCCATTTGCCATTTATGAAGACTGAGGAAAACCTGGAAAAACCTCAGTTAGAGAGGACGGTCCTGGCAGGATTCGACCCCAGACCTTCCGCTCACGAGTTCGCGCCTTAGTGACCTCGGCCCCCCGTGGCGGTGTTTTATGAAGATGGCGGCTTATCTCTAAGACGACGTACAACAGCATGCCAAAACTTTTTTTATGATTTTATGTTTCAAATTTGGGATGCGCATTACATTAAATGGCACATTAGATTTGCGTAAATATGGCACCTATTGTTGAATTATCCACCTCCTTCCAGATTTGACTCCTTCATCTGTTCCGAAAGCTCCACTGTTTTTCATCAATCAAAAGGCGTTTGCAGGTATTTTACAGTTCTTCCAGAAACAACTTGGATAATGGCATTAGAGCATCGCTGGAATAAATAACCTTAAGGAAGATTATGTTGAAAGATAAAATAATATTCAAGTTTGACTGAGAATGTTCTATATATTATAATTAATTTATAGTATAACAATCGGAGTTTCAAGAATTCCAAGAAAAAATCCTTTTTTACTTTATATTTAATTACTTCATAAAATTTTGAAAACATAATGTTGAAACACCAATAAAGAGACTTAACCAATTTCGCCACTTACATGCATGCGTGCATTCAGGCACAGACATATGGGCTGGCAGTTCTGATCGCCTTTCAAACGCACGTTCTATTGCCAGTATCGATATTATCGGTTTAACCGTCCAGCGCTAGACGTTTACATTTATTGGAATTCTTTCACACGAACATAATCTGTTCTCTATTTTAACACCAAATTGAACTTTACAATTTAAATTGCCGCTACGTTGCGCAAATATATTTCGCCGTTGTCTTCCTTGAATTGTAAATGAATAATTTCCCCTTCAGTAACGTGAACTTATCTTAAGTTTAATTCTTACATCCTCACACGTCTTGTGAATCTTATACGCTTTATAAAGTGCTCAAAGTGGCGCCTTTTTTGCGTCTAGCTACCAAGTATGCCCATCCTAGATGCTGCTACTTTTCGAACCCATGTCCTCTGGCTCCGTTCACAAATTTGATTGCCGGTCTCTGCACTCGCTCTCTCGAGAAAATGTTTGGTTTTTCCTGTAGGAATTTCGCAAGATGCCCCATATTCATTGTCGCATTTCCTTTTCTAAGTACACATAACAGAGCCCGGAAGTTAGGCAAAATGGATTTTCTATTTGGGTGGATATGTTTAAGAGTCAGATAAAAATGAATGTTCCCATACATTTAGGGTCGGTAGGGCCAGATTTTTTGTCTCCCTCTCCCTATTTTGGCTACTGTTACTTATTTTAACGTTTAAATCCTTTGTTATGCGTGTTTTGGATCGTTATGGAATTTGTCTACGATTATTTGCGCATTTGAAAAGCATTTAAAGAATGTCAATGCATCGAAGTGAAATAGCTATAAATTAAGATCTTTAAATAGCAGAACCTTCATTAGTGAAAGTACCGCACGGTTACTTCGGACATACGAATACCAGGAAATAGAATAGGTGAGGGAAGTACTGTCGTTTTGAATAGTCCTGGCGAATGACCTTGTATCGATCTGCGCGAGACACTTCTAGGAAATGTGTGATGAGGTTAGTTCTCAGCTGCATGAATGTAACAAACATTGCAAGTGAGGATTCCGCTTAAAGCGTATAAACAGAAAGTGGATTCGACCTGAAACCTTTGTCCATCCTTTGGTCATTCGCCAGGGATATTCAAAACTACTTTACTTTGTCTTGATCAACATTTCCATGATATCCTGGGGTGAATGTTCTGTTGTAACTGTATGAGTTCTTCCGAAATAGCTTGTTTTAAATATGCTCTAATCACTTCACTATAAGTAGAACGTTCTTTTTCCACGATGAAAAATGTTCTCTTTGACAAGCGGCTGACTACGACAGTTGATACCTTGAAAAAGCATCTTGTTATTGGTGGTAACCAAGAAAATTAAGCTTAAGTACTTTAATTGTGTGATAAAGACATTATTGAATATCTTAACTACCCATTTTCATTAATAATGAATATTACTATGTTTTCACTTTTAATAATGTCTGTTTGAATTATATTACTGCATATTTTCAGTATTTCAAGTATTTTTTAGCCTGCCTACTTTAACCAACATAAACGCCTGAACTTCCACGCTCTGCTCATAACGAAATGCAAAACCTTGCATGATTTTTGTTTTACATAGTTCTCTTGGTCTTCCCAGCTATCGTGTAAATACATTGCTAAATGTGTGTAAGTAATTCAACCATAATTTAATTTCAAATATGTAACATGAATAGATCCAAGATTTAAATTTATTCGTGATATCTTTGAGTTGCTCCTGGTGGTGTAGTGGTAACCATACTTGCTTCCTAAACCCAAGATTGTGGGTTCGATTCCGGGCAGGTTCGATGGATTTTTTCGGGCATAAAAATCGTAAGTATGGCTTCCTTCGTAAGAGAAATAAAGCCATGAGTCCCGTGTCGTACATTTACGGCACGATAAAGAACCTCAAGCCTGAAAGAAGAGGCCTCTGAGCAAAATTTGTCGGCCGTTTCATGCTCTGAATTGAATGGAACTCTGACGACCTGAGATGTTAAAGAGTGTCCGTAAATAAACCAAATAAAAAAGGTGCTATATTTGATGTACTCAAAGGTGAGAGTAAAAGCAATTGTCATTACGTCACATTATCTGGTATCAGAAATGTTAATGTGCTAATATTTTTGATGTTGAAAATAGATGTTCATTACTTACAAACATAGATATAATTGGTTACTTGTAATTAAGAAACACTCGTGTATGCAATGACCCAACGCTCTAACGGAAGAAAGCATTAACACCGCTGCTGTCATTAATGCTGAATAGCATTAACAACTATTTTAGAATTTCTAAAAATTGCACTGGGTACCACTCGCATGCCTGTAACTGAAAAGTTGCACGATGGGTTCCAAGACTGCTGCGTGCAGGTTTGCATGCAGTGCAAGATGTTACTGGAAGAAGCGGAGTTTCTTTTAAACATAATGCCTGCTGATGCAACTTGGCTACATCATTTCTGACCTAAAGGCAAACAGTAAATCTCTGTGTGGAAATCTCTCGTCACCAAAAAGAGTGTAAGTGGTTGCTTCTGCTGAGAAAGGTATGGTCATCTCTTTGTTCGATATTAAGAATGCTTTATAAGCATGTAAATCCACACACAACTGTAACTACGCAATACTTTAGATATATCCTGAAAACATCACAGACTAACGGCAAAATTTCCGTGTAGAATGCTGGATGCTGTACCACGATAATGCATGGCGTATATGCAAATGTTTTGCTGAATACAAGTTAAAGGTATTCCTCATGGCTAATAGTCCAAAATTATCCCCTTTACTTTTTCACAAACTGAAGGATCACCTGCTTAGGGGAGCAATTTCCATCATCAGATGTGGTGAACGCTGCGGAGGCAATTCTGAAGAACTTGTCTAAAAAGTCTTGCACCCTTTCATTGAAGACTGCTAGAAATTCTGGAACTTTGAGATACATAATCAAAATGAATAGGATGAGCAAAGGTGTGTAGTAAAACAAATGAAGATACTCTCTATGAACAGCCCTCGTATGTTACTTAATTCATAAAATTATAAATAATGCTAATTCCTGGACATAAAATAAACTTTTTTCTCAGCTTTAACAAAACATACTTTATTATTTTAGTGAATATTTCGTGGCTTTTAATTGCATACACACGCACACACACACACGGGTTTTGCCATTTTAGTGCATATAAATGTACTCTTTAGTGACCATATTCAAAAGGGATTGCTCGAAAAAATATATATCTCACTCTTTTCAAGTAAATCGCTTCAACATACATGTAAATACGAGCTCATTGCCTTCTATATAAACTTGTCAGTAGTTTGCCTGTTCAGTAAAGCAATGTTTCAACTTCTTGAACATACAAGAAATTACTATAAAAATACATCATACTACACTCTACACATGCAAATGGAAGGGGAGGTTAGAACCATGGGCATTTAATAATTTGTATCACTTCCTAGAGACATTTTTAAATAACATTTTGGAAATGTAAGCATCACGTAACAAAAGAAACACAAAATTGAAACGCTTTTATCACTTCCGTTCCCACTTAAGCGTTTGGTGTTAATTGGAAAGGGGGGGGGGTAATTTGGATAAGATATATATCCGGGGTTTAGTCATGGAAGAGGGAACTATCAAGTGATTGTACCATTGATAAAAAGGACCTTGAGAGCGTATCCGACACCGAGAATAGCACTGCCGCCAACAGCATCATCAATAACTCGTTTCGTTAATTATTGAATAAAAACTTAATGGCCTCGTTAGGGAGCCGAGTCTCTCACAGCCACAATTGCTGGATTCTCGATTTTATCTGCAGGATAACAGGGTTACAGTGACTTCATTTAGGAGACGTCAATGGGATTTTGAGAGTTTTTCTCTTCTTCCCACGAGATTCGTATTAATGATGTAGTTGGTTTGTTAGGGGCATTGGTCATATGCACAACCCGCAACAGTGTTGACTGTTTATTGATTCTTTCGCCCTCTGTTTAAACCCAGTGCTATTCCACAATGCCAGTGAGCATCCTTTGTCCGTAATGCCATTTCTGTTCAAAAGAAACTTATGAACAAGGCTATGGATTAGAACATGAAAAATGCGTTATGAACGATATCTTGCTTAGGCTCTAACCAAATGAGTTCACTGGAGTCTAAGTTCGGTTAGGCTTATTTTGTTTAAGGACACTTTTTGACATGTCATTAGCTTTCCATTAATTTAGATCATACCGCCACAGTGGCCGGGGTCGTCAAGACACAGTCTTGTGAGCGAGAGGCCTGAGGTTCGAATCCCGCCAGGACCGTCCTCCCTGACTGCAGTTTTTTTCAGGTTTTCCTCAGTCCTCAAAAATAGCAAATGCCGGGGAAGTATCTTAAACTTAGGCCTGGAATGTTTCCTTCCTTTGAAAAAAATGCTTTCCCAGTATATCATTTCATCTCATTTATCATCAGTGTCCACCGCCTGTGATGCTTCATTAGTTAAAAGGACGTTGAACAATATTTAAAAAAAATTCAGGGCATAATAAATTTACTCGCAGATATTTTCTTTCAGGCTGAAGTTCTTTCACGTACCGCAAATCTACGACACGCGATCAACGGCTTTGCTTCTCTTCCAAAGGAAGCCACATTTAGGATTTTAATGCCATAAAAAATGTTTTGCCGAGTTTGAACCAGATCTGCAAGGCATGTATGGTTATCACTATGTCATTTTCTGGAGACCTTTAATGTTACCTCGTTACAGAGATTTTGTACTAAGAGGTGTTAAAGAGCGTCCATAAATAAATAAATCGTCCTAAGAGACGACTCAAAGTATTCGACCCAGGCTTCATAGTTTAACATAGTTATATAAACTAACTGAATTATTGTGTCATTTTCTGCCACAACCGCAAATCTTCCGAATTTAAGTTTTATCCGACACATGACTTGTATGGGAAAATATCACATTTAATATTTTGAGTCGCCTCTTAGGGATAAAAGATTTGTCCCAAAAGAATAGCCGCTTTGTTCGCTCTAGAAATGAAAGTGAACACACGAACAGGAAAATATTTGACATGAGTGTACGGACTTGGTACACTCTTCGCTCTTTTGTTTTCTACAATGAAGTTATTGGAGTTACGAGCCGCTTTCGCATAAAAGAAGAAAGAATAACCGCACATTTTTATATTAGTATTTATATTTTTACTGAAAGCGTAACATTTTAACTTTATTTGCAATGCATGATGATAATATGAACACTAACCTGTGTTATGAATGGTGCTCCTAAATACACCGAGAGATCGATCATCTTTATTTCTCGTTGCTTTTTAATAAATTGGCGATTTTTTTTTTCAATCTGAAACACAATTGCCATGATATTTTCTTGCAGCAAGAATTCATTTCACTCATGTATCGCACGTAAAAGCCCCAATATTTATGTAGTGGATAAATAACAGAGAACAATTAGTACAAATCAAAGCGCCGAGTATAACACATGAACGCACAACTACTCGTTTAAAAACCCTCCCTCAAAATAACTACAAGCTGTTACCTGCACGTGTATTATAGCCCTTAAAGACTTAACTTCTTCCAGTAAGCAGTCGAACTTTACGGACCCGTAGTTCAAATAACATCGCTGTATCGCCGTAGGCGCTGTAGTAAACATTCGAGTAGCGGACTCATGGCTAATCGTGAAATACCAGTTGCGTGCCTGACCTTGGTTGGTTACAGTGGAACGTGGAGTTGGCCAGCCGCGATGTTTAGTGAGGAAGGAAAGGAACTCGCGTTTGATAAGAGGGTAGCAAGTTTCTTTTAAGTGGTGAAATTCAATGGTGGTGTAATAGACTTCCAAAGTATATCTGAAGATTGATGTTACAGGTGCAGAACAGAACAGAACATTTCTCACATCATGAACCTGACGATGTTCACTCCATGCTAAGGTAGGAAACGTAAAACCATTGATCAGTTAAGCAAACGACCAAGGAAAATCCTGCTTTCCTAGATTTCTGCTGGTGACTTGGATAGTTTTTATCGGTCCTGGTGGTGTATTGGTAACATACTTGCCTCCTAAACTCAAGATCGCGGGTTCGAACCCGCCAGGATCGATGGATTTTTTCGGGGCGTAAAAATCCTAAGTATGGCTTCCTTCGGAAGGGAAGTAAAGCCGTGGGTCCCGTGTCGTACATTTACGGCATGAAAAAGAGCCTCAAGCCTGAAAGAGAGGCCTCTGAGCAAAATTTATCGGTCGTTTCACGTCCTGAATTGAATGGGACGCTGATGACCTGTGATGTTAAAGAGCGTCCGTAAATAAATCAAATCAACAAAAAACTTGGATAGTTTAAATAACGAAGATGTTCTGATTAGAAAAATATGCACACTGCTGGTCTGAGACTTCGTCTTAAATTACCAAGAGGCCTACTGGAGTTGCACACAATTAAACTTAAGTGCCCATTATTGAAAATTTGTCATTTGTTGACGATATCCAGAATAACATTTTAGGGCTAAAAACGGCGAAAAGACTGTCGTTTTTAAACTAATGTGATACGTACTTTTAAAAGCTGTCCCTCCCTGTTTCAGTAACTTTACGTGGTTTATGGCTTTAAGAATTGTACATATGTACTGCTATTTAATTTTTTATTGACAAGGATACGTACAAAAGGGTTCTTCAGCATCTGATAAATCATTTACCAGCCTGGTTTTTTGCGAGGACTGTTTGTGTCGACTTTGAAGTGGCTATTCATTCTACTGTTCTCGCCATTTGGCCAACTACATCTCTGAAAGGATGTCGCTTCTACCTTGGCCAACCGCCAAGGTCGTTAAGTTACGGACTCGTGAGTGGGAGGTCTGGGGTTCGATTCCCGCCAGAATCGTCCTTCCTGACTGAGGTTTTTTCCAATTTTTCCTCAGTTCTCATAAATGACAAGTGTCGGGGAGGTACCCTAAACGTAGACCTAGAACTTTTCTTCCTAAAATAAAAATCCTTTCCCAATATATCATTTCATCTCGTGTATCATCAGTACACACCACCTGTGGTGTCTCTGTAGATAAAATGGGCGTTAAACACTATAAAAAAGGCCAGACCTGGTTTGCAAAATACAGTCTTTGTTTCTTGTAAAAAAAGGTGATATTTCTGACTTCTTAGAGACATTAATGCTTTGGACTTCCTTTTCTCTAACCTGGCGACGTAGAAGATTGTTTCGTAAACGATGTTATACCCATGCAGACGACGAAGCTGCATGGCAATTTTCAGATTGTGTGTTAGAACACTACATAGAGCCTGAATGGGTAGAATACGAAGGTTTTCATTCTAAGCTGAATGCTATGTCTATCATTCACGTTCGGACGTATTTCAATTATTGGAAGCCATCACCTCTTACATTACAATTTATAGTGTGAATTTGAGAAACATAACCGGGGCGTATAGTTTCAAATGTTATCATTTATTAATCAATTAATTACCACTGTACATAATAATTTTACAGATCATAATCTATACATATATAACAAAATAACTTAAAATAAAACACCAAATCCAATAAAAAAGTCAATAAAATAGATAAAATTACAATTTACTGGGAACCAGTGACATAACCAATAGCTGGTAGCCTACTTAAACAAATTTAATCCTAGGGAGCCAAACGGTCAAGGTGCTAACAACCAGCACCTTACTCACATAACCAACTAGGAAAATTGCAATTTCTTCTTATTATTTTTGTAACTTAAACTTCTAAATTGGCTTTTTTTACTTCGTTTTAATCATCGTTTCTCATAAAGTTTTAATTGTTTGTATATATTCTTATAATATGCATCCATAAAATAATTTGTACACACTCTCCTTGATTCACTCAGCACATTAAAAATTTAGCTTTAGGTATATTTCCACTCTTTCTAATCAATCACTACACTACACTTCCCTTCCCTTCACTATAGTAATTATCCACTAATTGACCGCCACGGGTGGCTCAGGTCGTTAAGGCGCGGACTCGTGAGCGGGAGGCCTGGGGTTCGATTCCCACCATGACTCTCCTCCCTGACTGAGGTTTTCTCCAGGTTTTCCTCAGTCCTCATAAATGGCAAATGCCATTAAAAATCCTTTCCCAATTTACAATTTCATCTCAAATATCACCAGTGTCCACCGCCTGCGGTGCCTCAGCAGTAAAAAGGGTGTTAAACACTAATAAAAATAATCCACTAATTGAGTATTTGGATATTTATTTATACATTTATATGTATAAATAAAGAGCATCCCTTGTTTGCCATATCTTTTCCTCAAACCGCTCTGCTCCTGGATCCTCCTTTCCTCATGCTCCTTACATCCCCTCCGGTCTTCATTCTTTCGCTGCCTTCTGCACTATGTTGTAACTGTCATCTTCTGTCCTATTCTTCAGCATTTGGGATGGTTTGGATAGTTAGTGTTGTGTGTTAATAATGTATTTATGATCTTTTATCACTTCCCTCTTCTCTGCTCTCTCGGACTTTTTCTTCTTCCCCTCCCCTAACTCTTCTTTCTTCGTCTCTAGTCGTTGTCAAGTCGTCGTCAACGTCTACATCTTCCATTGCACTTAATCTACTTCTGTAAACTTTCTTTTTTCCATTTCCTATTCTTCTGCTTCATGTTCTTCTACCTCCTATCTGTTATTTAACTCTTCTATTTCTCCTCTTCTTCTTCTTCTTCTTCTTCTTCTTCTTCTTCTTCTTCTTCTGTACTTGTCCAAATAACTCTTGCAAATTACATAATTTTTCTTTTCCATCCCATATAGGTAAAAATCTTCTTGTTTTTCCTCCCTAATCTCTATTTCAGGTTGTAGTTCAAAATTACTCCCGTCTAGTAAAAGTTTAGATGTCTTTCTCTCCTTCATCACTCCTTTCTTCCCTGCCTTCATCATCTTCTCTAACATTCTCTTTCTGTAGGTTTCATTAAAATTATCTTGTATATTTTCTATTCTTGTTAAGTTAGTCTTGTTTTTGGATTGTCTTTGTATTGATATCGTCTCTGGTACCTCATCGATTCGGAGGAATTAATTAGAATATATGCAACATTTTATTTTAGCCAGCTGTAAGTGAAGGGTTCTGTAAGTGTGTAAAAATGTCACGAAAAGCAGGAATTCTCGCTCGGACAGCAGAGGGACCGTTCTGGCAGACAATAGAGTCAATTTTTTCTTTTGTTCATTGAAAGGGGACTGCTTTTCCCCCGGCAGATGTATTAGCAAAGACGAATGCTGTTAACACCTGTGCTACCGTTTAAGGACGTTGAACTCTAACGTACGGTACAAATTGAAATTGAACAGTGGACAAATCGCCAGTTGTTACGTTCAGGTAATCTGACTAGCCAATAATATGAGCGTTGCATGATGTCACCGATAGTCTGTAAGGATATCAGAATCCACAATAGCGGGAAAATAGAGGTTCCCCTTTATCATGTGGTCAAGCAAGTCTTATTGAGTATTTAAGGACATGAAATCGCCCATTTTTGAGAAATTTAGTCTTGGGAACTCGCTGTACTTCTGCTCGGCGCTTCTTCTTAGCAGTCAGAATTCTGCTCTTTGTCAAGTATTATATCTCCGCAAGGCTCCAACTGTCTCATTACTGCTGTCCGACGAGAAATGCCCTGGTACGCACTTATTGATTGAATAAACGACAACTCGTAGATAACAAGGTGTTCTCTCTCATCCACACATCACCTTTAATTCTCCTGACTCAACCCACCACTTTCAAGTCTCAAAAACCAGCAACATCCCTGCAGATTGACAAGAAGGGGATTGACTTGGGGGGAGGGGAGGCAGCAGCAAAAACGTCGAATCAAACCCCCCTCACAATTCTTGCCGCCACCAATAAACTCCCTCAGTATATGTATGTGTTCTGATCTTCTTACTTCTTTCTCTGCTTCTTCGTTAATTCTTATCTGTTCTTGTGGTATCATCAAACGAAACAAGAAAATAGTGGACAAGGAGGAACTCTACAACATAAAAGGATAAAAGTTAGACAAGGCGAAATAAGCAAGTTGCAGTACATCAAAGCCGCAGCATACACGTTTTAAATGCTGAAATATTCAAACTTACACATTTTTAACCACACTTACCAAGTCGTACTGCACAGTGTGCGACGCAACTCGGGTGTCTCAATATTACAGGAGGTATACAATTCGGGAGTCTGATAAATGCTACGCAACTACGATTTCTTTTCGTGTTTGTACTCACCTAGAATACACTAATTTCTTTTTTTGGTCAATAAATCAGTTCGCTCATTGCTGTCAATGTGAGGAAACCCATTATAAAATTACCTGTTTTTTTCTTCTGACGAGATATTTTAGGAATTACTTTATTTCAGTTATGGCTGCTGTATTTATTCAATGGTTTGACGATACTGTCTGAAATGCAGCTCTAGAATCGACCATTATTACTGTTTTTATGAAGAAATTGACGATCTAGTTTATTGCTATACATATTAGTTTGTAGAAATTTTCAGTGTGACATGTATTCGTTTGTATTATTCTAAAAGTTTCCATAAAATACTTCTTTTTGCAATTCTAAAAAAAAGTATGTGTGTAAAAAAAAAAAGCCAGTGTAAACTTCGTAAATTGAAACATAACAGTCAAATAATCAAACTTAGCTTAAAGTTAGATCACAGGCCCTATATTACTGATGCAAAATATTAATTTTATGTACCTTTTTCTCAGAAAGTATTGCAGATACAGCAGTGAAACGTTTGCTGCTTATTTTTCATTACGTAATAAATTCTGACCTCTGGTTTAGAAAATGTATTCTATAAAATATATTCGTATTTAACAGACTCGTTTTTATAAATTTAAAATTATATTATAATACAAAAATTTCTTATGCGAATGACCTGAAACTAGAGCTCAGCAATGAATGTAGATCAGATGTAACAATGTCATGATGCTATCTCCATTAGTTTATGAGAAAAAGGTTCATGTGTTGTGAATGTTTCACTTACAGTTAAAATAGCTTTAAAGTTAATACATCTAATTGTCAATTTACATATTAATACATTTCTTGCACCTGCATCTTCACACAAAATAATATTACCACTCTAGAATACAGTTTCACTCAACACTGTAATGAAATATTCAAGTCAATCATTATAATAATATTTCCCTTGTTGTCTTCAATGTCTTCCATATTTTTCTATCACTAGGGGGAGTTTAAGTAATTGGTTTATCATTTACTGAATTATTCTCTTCAGAAATAGTTTTATTATTTTCATTGCCACTACTAATATACTTTACTGATAGGTTTTGTAATACCCATTTCCTTTGTTTTTAAATGTTTTATAAATCCTGGTATACCTAGGCGTGATATTAGGTGTATTTAGGAAATAAAAAAAATGGGATGTATAACTTGCAAACTCAAAATAAACACAATTTTTGTTTAATTTCTTTAAACATTGAACACTCAAGCGGCAATTACTGTTAGTTACATTTGAAACAGTAATTTACGTACAAAATACATCAAACCATTACCGTCTGTAACAATAGTTTCCGAGATATTTTTATTTTTATGCATTAGTGCAGGGTATTAAAAAGTAATTTGCCACATAAAACACATTACGTAATTAATAGTACTTACATTTTGATTTCTTCTATAAATATACCAAATTAAGCAGAAAAATTCAAATAATTATTTGGAATAAAACACATAAATTTGAATTTTTTCAAAAATTTACCTCTGATCTTATCTTAACATGCCTTAAAATTATTATAAAAGCATTAAATAAAAGAAAATTATGAATTTTATATTACTTAAATGGCAATTAAAAACCAGAATATGAATAAAACACAAAGGAAAAAGAAATGCTAGACAGTTTATTAAAGACGACTAAAAAGACCGTGATAGACAATTTGCCACATAAAACACATTACGTAATTAAAAGTACTTACATTTTGATTTCTTCTATAAATATACCAAATTAAGCAGAAAAATTCAAATAATTATTTGGAATAAAACACATAAATATGACTTTTTTCAAAAATTTACCTCTGATCTTATCTTAACATGCCTTAAAATTATTATAAAAGCATTAAATAAAAGAAAATTATGAATTTTGTATTACTTAAATCGCAATTAAAAACCAGAATATGAATAAAACACAAAGGAAAAAGAAATGCTAGACAGTTTATTAAAGACGACTGAAAAGACCGTGATAGACACTATGCTCTTTCATTATGTAAAAATGTCTATGCTTTTCCGCGATTTTTCATAATCAAGACTGTTTAAGATGCTACGGCGAGAAATTTCTAAAACGGAAACAGAGTGAATTACACTCTTAAGGAACAAGCCCTTCTGTATATAAAGACTTTAAAATATAATAATGGCGGTAAAAATTAAAACATTAGGTAGAGGAAATTTTACGTGCCCTTGATGAAAAGTTCGCGCTTCGCTTGTAGTTTCCGTCCGGTTGAGGTCGAAAATCGTGTTGAAGCAAAGAAGTTAATTGTTTTAAAAGGCAAACTTGTGCTAACAGTGCGAACTCTCGGCCTGGTAAAACATGGTGTAAATTCGTTCATCGTCTCGAAATTTGCATATATATCGGTTTTCTTGTATCCTTCGTTCCTTGTATCCTCGGTCAGCGTCCGAAGTTAATGAAAAATGGCGCAAACAAGAACTGCCAAGTTAAATATTAATGTTGTTATACGAACTGGGTTGTTTGGACTGAATATTAAGCACATCTTCATTCCATATGCCCTTCTTAAAATTCCAAGCCTACTTGGACGTCTAATTCTACTGATTCTTTGCTGAATTGAAGGACAAGTTCCTTTAAGAATGCACATTTAATTTGTGTTCCTTATCATCAGAGCCAGGAAGTTAGGCCAAAGGCATTTTCTTTCTGGTTGTTGGATATATTTAGGAATCAGATAGAAATGAACATTTTCCCGTACATTTGGGGTCGGTAGGGCCAGTTTTAATTTTGCCATTTTGACTTCTTTTGGCTTCTGTTGCCTATTTTAAGGCTTAAAACTCTTTTTTTTTTTCCTTTGATTATTTTGAATTGTTATGCATTCTTTCTGTGACTATTTATGCATTTTAAAAAGCACATAAAGAATTTCAATATAGAGGATGAGGGAAGTAATATAGTTTTTAATAGTCCTGGCGAATGACTTTGTATCGATCTGCGCGAGACAATTCTAGGAAATTTATGGTGACTGTAACTTCTCAGCTGCATAAATGTAACAAACAATTGCAAGCAAGGAAGACGAGAGCGGTACAGCTGTGCAATAAACCGTCCCCACTATTTGTTCAGTAGGGAAGTAAGAGATATACTAACCTGATTATCCTATAAACGCATAAACAGAAAATGAACTTGACCAGATACCACAGCGCATATTTTGCTCATTCGCCAAGATATTCAAAACTACTTTACTTAGTCTTGATTAATATTTCCATGATGTCCTGAAAGGTGAATGTTCTGTTGTAACTGGCATGATTCCTTCCGAAATAGCTTGTTTTAAATATGTTCCATTCACTTCAAAGGAAGTAGAACCCCCTTTTTCCACGATGAAAAATGTTCTCTCTGACAAGCGACTGATTATAACAGTTGATACCTTGAAAAAACATCTTGTTGTTTCTTGTAATAAAAAAGTAAGCTTAAGTACTTTAATTGTGTGATAAAGAAATTATGAAGTACCTTAAATACTAATTTTTATTAGTAATAAGTAATATTATTCTATTTGCACTTTTAATAATAACCTATATATCTATTATGACATGGTATATTCTTTATTGAACTTATAAACTTTTACAAACAGTACTGCAGCTCATTTTGTTATTAAAGTCAAACGAAATTGACTGCTGTTCCAGGAAGCGTTTCCCAAGCTGTATTGCGCGGAACATTAGTGTTCCTTGAGGCGTGTGTAGGTGTTCCTCCTCTAGCTGATTCCGACGCTAATGATCTAAGCAAATTTCATCATTGTCATCTCTAGCTGATGTCTAATTTTTATCGGGAACCAACCATTTCATTCCGCCAGAAGTGACATGTAACAGCTATATTGACACCCCTGTTTATTATCAAATCTGCGGTCATTGTTGGAATAAGTACCGACGATTGCTTGCTATTCCCCTTCTACTACCCTCAACAATGATAAAATAATGTTATCATGTTTCTGTTTGCAAGTAGTTTAGCACACAGATCTCATAAGAGAGAATATAAAATTTAAGCTGTCGCAAAGAACGATTTGTTTTTTTTTTACTATGAGTATGAATTTATATTCCCTTAAACGAAAAGTGTTCCATGGCCCAAAAAGTTTAAGACACACTACTCTAAGAGAGTCTTTGTTAATTTGCTGTATTTACGGACGCTCTTTAACAACTCAGGTTAATTAGCGTTCCATTCAATTCAGGTCGTGAAACGACCGACAAATTTTGCACAGAGGCATCTTCTTTCAGGCTTGAGGTTCTTGTGCGTGTTGTAAATGTACGACATGGAACCCACGGCTTTACTACCCTTTCAAAGGGAGCCACACTTAGGATTTTTACCCTGGAAAAAATAATTTTCTTAGTATCCAATAAGCTACCCCGTATTATTATTTTTATTGCCTGGTGTTAAAATGGTTCTTTTGTTATATCTTGTTTTTAACATCAAAATTGCTATAAATTTATAGCATTATTTAAATAACACTTCCTTTCCATTATTCTCTATCGTATTACACGTGATAAGAGTAGCCAACTGGAAATATTTACGAATTAAGCAAAATTCCTCCTTTCAACAATTACTTAACCATTGGATAAGCAGTCAACTGTCTGAAAACAATCGACTAGTCTTTTAAGTGCACTTATTCCACTAGATGTCATTGATATAATGCAGTAATGGTTCTTATTCATTTATAAGATAGGCCCACAATTACAAATTGATGATAAACAGTTTCAAAGAATTGACACTTGGTACAGACAAATAAGCTTAGTTTTTGTATTCAGTACATGGAAATTACTAAGGACTGCAAAATCTAAAACTTCCAAATCTCTGTAGACCTATGTTAGAATTTGGTCCATACAATGATGCTAGTTAAGCTGGTTGATGTCATTGTTCCAAAAATACATTTATCGTTTCCCATCTGCATGAAATAATCGCAATGTATATCTGCACCGTCTGCGATTACGCAAACACTCTCCAAATACAAGTAGCTTATTTCATCAGATCAGATAAATATGTAGGGCAGATGATCTCAGTCGGTCCTAGGGGTAACCACACTTGCTTCTTAAACCCAAAATCGCGGATTCAATCCCGGCCAGGATAGATGGGGTTTTTGGACGTAAAATCTTACTTCCTTTCATTCGTAGGTTCCATGTCGTACATTTACGTAAAAGAGCCTCAAGTCTAAAAGAAGAGGTCTCTGAGCAAAATTGATGGGCCGTTTCATACTCTGTATTTAATGGAACTCTGATGGTCTTAGATGTTAAAGACCGTCCGTAAATAAACCAAATCAACAACAGACGATCTCAAGGGTGGTGACTGTTGCATACGGATGTTGTCTTAATAAACAAGAAACATTCCCAAACTCATGTTTACAATGCAGAGTAAACATGCAGTGCTTACGCTGCAATGTCATGCTTTGCTTCGAGAGGCCACTGAAAGCCGATCTCTTCACCTTCTCTGCTCCCAAGGGTATTTACCGCTTCTCCCCAGTAGAATAGGAAACAACTTGCAGTTGGACAAAAGGGTGTAAATAGATTCCGTTGATGTTACTAATTTGGAGTTTATTTTTAAGTGTAATAAATCATAGGGATTAAAAATGAGAGCAGCAACTTTCTTAAAATGGGGTTTAGGTACTTTTTTTAATCTTAATGCTAACAAAAAGTACTGAAAATGCTGCAGATAAATATTATATTGCTCCCTGAAGGGTTCAGGCAATTGCGTTTTCTTCTTCTCTGAAAAACTGCAGAGTTTTTTTTTTTTTTTTTAACTAAGTTGGTTCTTAATGTATCTCACTAAACCTTTTTGTTGAATATCTGAGCCTATTATACTACGTGCTTCAAGCACGAAATATTTACTTGCATCGCTCGCGCTAGGCCCCAGATTTTCCCTTATAACATTTAATCTAAGAGACGTAATTCCTAGGTCCTTGACACGGGCACTTAGGGAAAGAGAAACACAATCTCGTTACTCTGTAAGCAATACTTATCAAAATAATATAACACAGAAATGATTTCCGTAGCTTATAAAATATCTAACGTTATATTTCTCCTTGTGATAAGCGAAAATCTAAGCATGAATACTACTTTCTAGTGTTTTAAAATGGTACTATATTTTTGAGCAATTATATACGTTAATTCACTAACAAATGCTATGCATGTATGCATTATCAAAGTTTTAATAAAGATCTGGAATACAAACCCGCAACAAAAGGACCAAAATACACAGGCCTAGGATGAAATATGTCGACATTAGGCATCGGAATTTCTAAGCACTAAAATCAGAATGAAGTGAAATGAAGTTATGGTGATACTGGACTGTAGACAATAGGTACGATGGGTACAATAAGTAACGCGCTACAAACCACCCTCTCCGCTTACGCCTGCCACTCGTCCACGTTCGAGAGGTGGCTCATTGCTTGCGTTCTTGCTTTGTTTATATTGACCTAGTAGTTTAATTCTATCTAAATTGGTGTTAATTGCTTAAGAATCCTGATGCTAACTGGTATAGATAATTGTTATGTTCACGGTTTGTGGAAAAATGTTGACACTTATGATAAACATTTATACATCACATGCCAAAAGAGTTTCCAGCTACATAGAGTCGGTCCTGGCGGTGTAGTGGTTACCATACTTGCCTCCTACACCCAAGAACGCGGGTTCGAACCCGGCCAGGACCGATGGATATTTTTCGGGGCGTAAAAATCCTAAGTATGGCTTCCTTCGGAAGGGAAGTAAAGCCGTGGGTCCCGTGTCGTACATTTCCGGCACGAAAAAGAACCTCAAGCCTGAAAGAGAGGCCTCTGAGCAAAATTTGTCGGCCGTTTCACGCCCTGAGTTGAATGGGACGCTGATGACCTGAGATGTTAAAGAGCGTCCATAAATAAATCAATCAAAAAAAAAAAAAAAGCTACATAGAATGTTTGTGCCACTGCCACTACTGTCACACTATTACTATTACTACTACTACTACTACTACTACTACTACTAGTACTACTACTACTACTACTACTACTACTACTACTACTACTACTACTACTACTACTACTAGTACTACTACTACTACTACTACTACTACTACTACTACTACTACTACTACTACTACTACTACTACTACTGCTGCTGCTGCTGCTGCTGCTGCTGCTACAGAGTGCAATCAATTTTGTTTTTCCCTGCTGCAGCGTGCAATCAATTTTGTTTTTCCCCGAAGTGTTTTGTCTCTGGGCGAGCGCTGCGCTCGTTAGCCGTTTAGCCGGCCAGCCGGATCTCGGTAATTAGCGGGAGAGTAAAAGAAAACAAACCAACCATATTACTATACACATATCAATATAAGAGGCTCATTACTTAACAAATTATCAAATCAGATGTTGAAACTTCTCGCCTTCATTTCCACACCTTTTTGGCATCTCTTCAGGAAATTATTCATAACTCCCTGTAAGTCATTTTGAGAAACCCAGACAATTTCCGGACAATTATCATCTTGTATGGTGTGTGGGATCGTCTTGTACACGACTTTTTTTTATTTACCTATGAGATAATAATCGCAGACTGTTAAATCGGGGGATTTAGGGGGTCATAAATCCCTACTAATAACTCTGTCTAGTGGAAACACATTGAATTGCTCTCTTGGAATTATTCGCAGGGTGAGCAGTGGCAGAGTTCTGTTGAAAAAAAATACGTGATCACGCTGTATGAAGGTTAATTATCTGAAAAAAGTGGTTCATATGACATTTACATAAGTAACAGAATCAATGGTATGCTTAAAAAATGGTTCTATGATTCTCCCACCATTGAGTTACACATATGAATCGTACATAAAGTCAAGTTGTGACGTTGTAAACATACGAGGCATAATACACTTTATGTACACTGTCGGTCGAATTGAGAAACGACAACACAACACATTCTCGGGAACAGCTGCGCTACGACTGCGACAGTCAACAAGGTCAACAAGTGAGTAAGTAGACTTGCTACCCCCTCCACAGCGCGGCAAACTGTGGGAGCTCGCGCATAGAAAACACCCCGATTCGCGGGGGAAAGCATCACTACGTCACTTTCCCACCGTTTGGAAAGAGGTGAGAGTGTATGTATTTTGAAACCTGGCAAGAACCCAGTTTTTCCATCTAGCTACAGATCCATAAGTCTACTCCCAGCCATCTCAAAAATGTTCGAGCGGCTGATCCTAACCCGCATTTCTCCTTTATTCGAGGAGAAAGGCCTCCTACAGAACCATCAGTTTGGTTTTCGGGCTGGCCACTCCACCGCCCAGCAGCTACTGCGAGTAACGGAGAAGGCCTCCTTGGGATACCAAGAGAAGGCCAAAACCTTGGCAGTGCTGCTGGGCGTTGAAAAGGCCTTTGCGACCACCTGTTACGAGGGGCTACTCAACAAAGTGCTAGAAGCAAGCATTCCTCCCCCCTACATTACACTGATTGCTGGTTTCCTTAGAGACCGTAGCTTTCGTGTAAAGGTGGAGTGGAAGATGTCTATACAAAGACCCATTGGCGCGGGAGTGCCGGAAGGCAACGTGCTGTCCCCGATACTCTTCATAGCTTACATGGCTGATTTTCCAACAGAGCCATAAGTGATGACATGCCAGTACGCAGACGATGTCTTGCTACTGGCACAAAACATAAATTTACAATATTGTTACCGACCACTCCAAAGATAGCTGAGAGCCATCGGGGAGTGGAGGGAGAAATGGCCTACAGCCATAAGCCCGGAGAAGATCTCTGCTCTTCTTCTGGCTCAGACCAGGCTCCCGCATGACCAACAGCCCCTCCGACTACGACGCAGAGTGATCCCCTGAGTCATAAACGCGAAGTACCTCGGAGTGATGCTGGACGTTGGCCAAGCGACTCACCTGTCTCCCCCACGCAAAGGGGAAAATAAAGCTGGACCATGCAGCTCTCAGGCAGCTGTACCCCAATATTCCTATCCAAATCATTGCTGCCTACCTATGAAAACTGAGGATATATCGCGTTATCGTACCGCCCCTGATTATGTACGGCTGCGAGGTCTGGGGAGTGGTGGCATCCAGTGCGTGCAGAACAGGGCGCTTAGGATGATATTCGATACAGATCGAAAGTTTCCTTCCCACATTCTCCATCAGCAATCCGGAGTACCATACATCGTCGTCGTCATTCGCAAGAGGGCAAGACGTGATATGATAAGCCCCCATTCCACCCTAACCAGCTGGCGCGTCTTCTGTACCAGCATAACCACAAGGCAAAAAGACGCTGTTTTTTCATACAGACTCCCAAAGAACACCTTGGGAACCTAACGAAGCATTCAACCAGTTTCCTACCAGAAAAGTGGTGTCCCAATTGCTTAACCAAAAGTCATCCCGGAGATTAAGCAGCATGAGCATGGACACCACTTGGATGGGTGACCGCAGGCTAAGCTGCTTTGGCCATGGTCAGTAGTTGGGTGGCTGACCATCTATGACATGGTCAACAAATGGATTATGGACCATTGTCAAAATCATCAGAATCCAAGATTATAAAATGTAGACGGAAGAACAAACAGAGCATAAGACAGAATCGCACACGTAAAGCTCAGTGTGACCTTGAAACCCGCCCGCAGGGCTGCTCGTTCTGTAAGCATCACTGGTCGCACAGTACTATAGCTACTTCTACAATCGCCATTACTTAACTATTTTTATATCCCGACACTAAGTTGTTCTCCTAACAAGCAGCAGATAGCAGGCAATAGAAATCTTTAGCGCAAGTACCTGGCGAAAAGAAGATAGTACAAGTTTGGACAGCTTTAGAGCGACCCGTGACGCTTCGATGACTTCCAGGGGCTAACAAGCCCTTAGTCCCCAAGATAACTGCTACCTTAAGTTAGCTAATTTAGCTACTGGTGCGAAGAAGAAAGGAACGGAGAAAAGATGAAGGGTAATGGGGATGAACTTTCAAAATGTGCTAAAGGGGGCGGGTCTTTTTCCTGCACCATTTGGTGAAAATTACCTGGTTTGTATGGCGGCAAGCGGATACTATTGACCCTCCCAAAAAAGGAAAGGAAATTGAATCGCTAAAAGCACACTGGATGTATTACGTGCTTTTCTACTGCTTAAAGCTTTTCACTTCCAAATATAATGTGAGTTACGATTTTATTTCCTCATTCTAAGCAGGTATTTAATAAATTTTCTTTCCCGCAATTTTAAAGGATCGGTCTTTTTTTTTTTTTTTTTTTTTAATGACTTCGCGTGTATATTTTCGCATTTAATAAATTACAAGGGAGAGATAAGTCCTCAACCTAAAACCGAAGGAACAAGTTTTTAACTTGGATATTAATTTTCAACATAATCTCCCATAATGTCAATACATTTATTCCAGTACCGCCACGGGTGCCCGAGGTCGTTAAGGCACGGACTCGTGAGCGGGAGGTCTGCGGTTCGAATCCCGCCAGGACCGTCCTCCCTGACTGGGTTTTTTTTCCAGGTTTTCCTCAGTCTTCACAACTGGCAAATGCCGGGGAGGTACCTAAACTTAGACCTGGAACGCTTCCTTCCTTAAAAAAAAAATATCCTTTCCCAATTTATCATTTTATCTCATGTATCATCAGTGTCCACCGCCTGTGGTGCCTCAGTAGTGAAAACGGGCGTTAAACACTACTCAAAAAAAAAAAAAAAATATTCCAGCGATGCTCCAACGCCCCTATCTCTCTGAAGTGGGTTTCCGGAAGATGTGCAAAATACAGCTGATTAATCTCTTGATTTGATGAAAAATTCTGACCAGCATGAAATAGTTTGAACTTAGGAAAGGGGTGAAAATCAGAGAGAACATAATTGGGGTGTAGTGTAGATGCTTCAGCAAAGCATATTTTATAATTTCTCATTGCTAACACTTTTATAATATTGTCTTGATGAAAACTAATTTTTTCTTCTGCAAATGACATCTTTTTCCCTTTTTAGCGAATTCCAAAGGAATGTAGTAGCTATTGCGATTATGTACCCATGAAACGATTTTTGAAAAGGTTCTTCAAAGCCCCAACTATCCTACCTAATAGGCACCGAAAATGGCAACAAAATGTTTATTTGTATTAATATATGTCTGTTAACGCTCTAAAGGCCTGAATTTTTGTTTTCTCGCAATGAAACTCTGCATATACCATTAAAATCAATTAATAAAATTAATTTCTGAAAATCACAGAAATCCAGGCATCAGGAGTGGGAGATATATCTGAAAACCGCTATTTAAAGAATATGGGTTAAAACGAAATTTAAAAATCGTTCTAGTGGCCGCAATTTAATTTTTTTAAGATAAACTCGATATACGTCATTAAAATTTAAAAAAAATATATATATTTATTTTTTTGAAAATAGGTGAAATCAGACTAATAGAAGGTGGTTTATGCGGAGCCCAACATTTAAAATTCGCTCTAGTGGAACCAATATTTGTTTTTTTGCAACGAAACTCCGTATGTGCCATTTAAATAAAAATAAAATTTTAAAAATAGCTCTAGCGGCACCAGTATGTGTTTCCTCAGCACAAGGCTCTGTATATACCATTTAAATAAAATAAAAAAAAAATAGTTCGAAAATTAGGGAAATCGGATCATTAGTAGTAGGGGTATATCTGAAATCCGAAATTTTAAAAGTGTTCTAGCTTTTAATTTTTTTTTTCAAAATAAAAGGAAAAATTAACTCGGCGTATAAACTGTATTTATAATGATATATCTGTTTTATAGTTAAACAAAAGCATTGTCGTGAAGATAGCAAATGTGAAATATTAATCTAATATCGATGGAACTTTCGATTGTTTATTGTTGAATGTTATATTTACGTAGTAAATTGCATTTGTTTTAAATAGTAACATGTTTTTGTTTTATTGAAATACATGAACATCATCTTAAATGCACAATGTAACTCGAAACTTTCTGTTATTTCTCTCTATTTCAGTGAACGTAAAGATGATATCAAGGGTTCAGTTCATAAACATGGTTACATTTAAAAATGTTTAAAATACCCAAAGTATATCTTTGCCTATCAGTGGTCATTTATTTCGTGTAATTAATGGTATATCATTAATTTTGTTGTTAATCTCAATAATAATAATAATAATAATAATAATAATAATAGTTCTAAAAAGTGGTTTCTCCTCTGTAATGTGTGTGTGTGTGTGCGCGTGCGTGCGTGTTTTTTAATTAATAAACCGTAATATGAATTTTATATTCATTTTGAAAGTTATTCATCTTGGTGAGGAATTCGCTTAGTTTACGCAGCTCCTGCATGATATACATTTTTTTCTGCAAGCCACGTCTTTTTTCGCAATATTTAAAACTAGTTGGTTTAAAACATTGTAATAGTACTCCAGTGTTATGGTGTTTATCTGTTGAAGGTACCATTTATTTAGCGTATCACATTTTCTGCACATGTTATCGGCGTTATCTTCTTTGGCGCTGAACAATCGCCTTATATCCAAATGTTTGATGTATGAAGTTAGACCCAACCCTCGTCATCCATAGTCATAAGTGAACACAAAAACCAATGCTGTTGCTGTTGAAGCACTTGAAACACTTGTTGCATAATGCGTTTTTTGATCTGTATTAGCAAGCTTGGCACCCATTTTGCGCATAACTTTTTCATGTGCACTTCTTGTAAAAATATAACCTACAAGTATTTCTTTTTTTTTTTTCCTCCCCCCCCCCCCAAATGGGAAAGGAACTGATCTTTTCTAGTCTCCATCCTTTGGTCAATCAACAGCTTCTACTGTTGCAATATTGTGTCCCAAATGTTACCGGAGAAGATCAATATGATAAGTACCTCTAGCGCTGGGTTGAAATATTTCTACATCACATAAATTATCTAACAGACAAGTAGAGAACATATTTGTGGGCAGTCATTCAAACATCTTTTTAATTACAGTAGATTCAATTTTACTATGTTCCTATTTCACAAGTACAATAACTGACTATCCCAGTGTTGTTATGAGACTCTCCAGTACATACTCGACGATAACACGTTCTCTGACTCTGGTGTTTGTGTCACCCCGAAAACGAAGGACCCGCTAAGGGAGTTACACATTTAAATGACTTTGACAAGTATGTTGTACAAACGACTGTTTGGGCCTTTTACTTTGAAGGTGAATTTGCAACAATAGGCAACAATACCAAAAATTTTAAAACCAATATTTCATACAAAGGCTCTAATTCGTCCACCTATAGAATATTGCGCAGTTAAGGCTTCAAATACAGAAAGACAAATGATGAACGTAAATTCTTAACGGAAAGGAGTGAAAGTGTGGCAGCACGGTGAAAATCCCCGCGCACAATGCATCAAATTCGAATTTGTGGCAACAAGACCAATATTTTATTTAAATGAAACTTGTGTTAATCAAAACCACTCAAAAATCCATTTCTCTACTAATGCTGGACGGAAGATCTTTTGGGGTAGGGCAGCACAATTATTATTTGTCAGGTAGGATCCGCGTTTTGTACCAGAAAGCAAATGGGTATTTCGTTCTAAATCAACTTCTGACCATCATGAGGAAATGACAGCTTCGATGTTTAAAGAACGCTTTTTTAATGATTTTCTAAATTGCTTAGAAGTGGGGAGTGGAGTAATACTAGATAATGCCCCTTATCATTCGGTCACTATAAACAAAATTTCAAATACATCACCTAGAAAAGGGGATATCATAAAGGGGATTACATTTTCGGCAAACAAAACAAAAAACGAACTTTTGCAATATGCTTTACCCTTCAAAAAACAGTCTAAAGTGTGACAAGTTGATCAAGTGGCTAATGAAAGGTGGCAAGAAGTAATTCAATTGTCCCCTCATCATTATCATTATAGGAGAATATGTGGTTATAAATAAAGCGGGGGGTTTTAAACAAAAATAGCACATTTAATATGAAGGACGTGGAAAGACACGTTAACGAAAAAATGGACAACGTGACACAAAGATTGGATTCCTGCGTTCGACACGCTGTGCAAGAGAAAAAGTTTAGGAAAGAAATAGAACGTGATGTAATGTTAGAACCAATAATATGTTTACAAGAAATATGATGACGACAGTGACCATAACAGGGACACAGATACCGGCAACAAGCCTCAAGCACCTCCATTGGATTAAATTTCAGGTAAATAATGGGATTTGTTTTAAAAGTACATGCATTTTTAGGAAACTGTAACTGTTATAACAGAATTATGCTGCTTGCGCAATCAACTAATCTGGTCTTTAGGAGTGGGGGTTTACTTGAAACTCAAAATTTCCAAATCACTCTATGGCACCTATATTTGTTTGTTCACAACAAAATTCTGTGCATACCATTTAAATAAAATAAGGAATTTGTTTCTAAAAATTAGAGGAATTGATCATTAGGATTAGGGTATACTTGAAAACAAATTTAAAAGTGTTCTTGCATTTAATTTTCTCTCTATTGTTTTAAAAATGGATAAATTAACTGAGCATATAAACTGCATTTATAACGTTGCATATATTTTATATTTAACAAAAGCATCGTCGTAGTTTGATTGATTGATTGGTTTATTTATGGACGCTCTTTAACAGCTCAGGTCATCAGCGTCCCATTCAACTCAGGGCGTGAAACGGCCGACAAATTTTGCTCAGAGGCCTCTCTTTCAGGCTTGAGGTTCTTTTTCGTGCCGTAAATGTACGACATGGGACCCACGGCTTTACTTCCCTTCCGAAGGAAGCCATACTTACGATTTTTGCGCCCGAAAAAATCCATCGGTCCTGGCCGGGTTCGAACCCGCGATTTTTGGTGTAGGAGGCAAGTATGGTAACCACTACACCACCAGGACCGACATCGTCATAGTGAAGATAGCAAATGTGAGATAGATATAATTGAGTTTCTTGCTATGATAAATTTCTTTGTAAAGATACTTTAACATCCAAAGAAATGCATAAAAAATGCAGAACAAATTGTAGCGACCTCAAATAAAAAAAAACGGACTTTGCATTAAACATGACTATATGCCTTCAAGATTACCTATATGGAGGACATTTAAAACAAACAAGCAAACAAAAAACGCCACGCAGGATAATAAACAACTTTAAAAATGAATGTAAAATACAAATGTGATCTTTATCAATTAATGAAATGAAATAAGTTACAGCATCGCTTTATATGAATACAAAAATGAACATGCAAATTACATTTTACACAAATAGCTTCATGTAGAAAAGCATGGCTGTCTGCTTTTCTACAGATTCCGTAAGGATGTATCTTGAAGTTTAAGTATGAAATTCCTTAGATTTTATTTTCAGAAAATACAGTCGATTTGCTATTACTGTTTCAACCCTTTCGACCCCCTTTATTGCATTGCTGTGTTTATACAGTGAACTCTTTTAACAACGTTTTATTACTTTCTGTAGTTGCACCACAGATAGTTTACTTTTGCTGCATTACACTCTTACTTCAGTGTCAGAAACTGCTCCTGTAATAACTGTTACATAGTGTGTGCCATTTAATGCAAATGCAGATGAATCTAGAGATTCTAGACAGTAATGAGAAGATACAGAGCTCCCTTGAGACGCCGCATGGATAGTGCAGCGAAATCTTCTGGCTTAGAGACTTTTAGTATACTCTCCTATTTTAACTTAAAAGAATTGTCTGCTGCTTAATGTTTTAAGTGCGAATTTCCCTGTACCTTCCGCTTAAAATGTGGAAAAAGAAGTCATGTTATTCGGCTCATTTAGTTAGAGATTTACTAGTGTGGTAAATTTAGTAGTCCCCAAAAGGGCATTAGGTTGTTTTAATTGCAGTTAAATTTTTTTTTTTTTTATTTTGCTGTGTATGTATTCTTTCTTGTTTGCCCAGATCTAGAGTTTTATTTAATCCCTCATTTTCTCCCTCGTTCTCGTTTATTTTAGTTCTCATTCATAAGTCCTGCAAATATTCTTCGATTTTGGGCCCCCTGTCTTAGTTCTTTCTATTTAGAATATTTGTTGTTCTTTAATGGTTTGCATTTACTTTCCTTCCCTTACAATTTCTTAGTTTATCACATTCGTCTTATTGTATTTTCTGCTTTCTCCTTCTTTCTGTCATTATTTTTGTTTTCTAATTTTAATACTCTTTATTATTAATATATATTTAATCTTTGTTGTTTAATCGCATCATATATTTCTACGAGGGCTGTTTGATAAACGAATGGATCTAATTTTTTATAATATACTTTTCTCATCCTTATAATGTTGATGATAGTTCTCAACGTAGTTCACATTGAATGCAATGCAACTGGTCCAGCGTTTCTGCCAGTATTAAAAATCACGCTGGAAACCAATTTTTAGTGTCCCTTTAGAATAGCCTCCGCAGCCTTCGCCACTCTTCTCTTGATAGAAAATGCCTCTCTCGAAGCTGTTTCTTCAATTTGAGGAAAAGGAAAAAGCAATGGAGCTAAATCTGGACTATAGGGATAATGAGGAACATGTGGTTGCGAGTTCTACCAGGCTCTGGGTCCAGGGGGCGTAGCGCACGCACTACATCACAGAGGTCTGTGTGCCCCGTGGTTTTTTTGCATTAGGACGGCACCTTGTTTCCTAAACCGACCCGCCATTCGGCTGCAGGCATTACGTCGCCCAAGCGCACCGAGTGAACTGCAGCTTCAGAAGCCGAGCGCACCCAGCTACCAGAGTTTCACTGACTGATAGGTCGTACTAGCATAGACCTACTCCTTTATAGGGGTGAGTGACCCCAGCATTAAGGAAGCCACCACCGCCTTACAATGACGGTGTTTCCGGCGCACCGGCCCCCAGGGTACACGCCTTAGGTACTCCCCTGGGACACTCCGCTCTTGCGAGTACTCAATTACCCGTGAGTTCCGGGTACCACTGCCACGCCGAGTCCAACCCAATCCGGACAACTCCCTTTCGGGAGGGGCTCGTCTCAAGTCCGGCCCGGCTTCCTCTAGTACGTCAGAGGTACCACGGGTACTCAGGGTCCGCAGAGCCCGCACCTGGAGCATCTGTAGAGCAACGACCGAAGCCGCGCCCCCCTTACGGGTGGATAGTGAGGAACACGCTTCACATTGATTTTTATGAAATAGTGTCCATTTGTTTATGATATGGTCTTGCAGAATTTTCTGCATAGCTCTGCAGTATTGCCAGTTCCAGCTACGTGTGCAGGTAGGACATATTGGTAAACCATTCCTTGAATATCGAAAATTGAGGCGATCGTAACTATCCCAGCGAATCAAACACTTTTTCCTCCTCCTCCTGCTTCTTCCTTTTTGGGGCTGGAGATTTCTACACAGAGCCAAATTGAAATTATGTAGTCAAGTTTCATCAGCACCTTTGAAAGAAAAGCCAACATCATCTTCAACGGCATGCAAACCTGCACGCGAACGTTCTTTTGTTCGGGAACCAACAGTTCTGTAACCCACCGAGCAGAACACGTCTCATGTGCAACTTTTCATTTACGTGTGAATGACACCCAGTAAAATGTTCAGAATTTCTGAAAATGTTCATGTTACTAGACAAATCTCTCACACAGTGACAGCAGCAATGTTAATGTTTTATTCCGTTAGAGCACAAAATGGAGCGCCGAGCCCACCTTCATTTGAAATTGATTACCGCCCATCTTTTTACATTTTATACCATCTTAGATCTGTGCTATAGGGAAGAACAAACTCTCCGTAAGCCTGCTGCAATATTACAAAGATCTCAGCTGAAGATTTATTGTGACGAAAACAGAATTTCAGAGCATCATATTGTTAGTCGCGTGTCACCTCTATCGAAAATTGAGATGGCCATAATTTTCTCGCAAAAACAAATACTTTATTTTTTATTTATTTATTTTCCATGGTGTTGGTGATGATGGAGATTTATCTACAGGACTATGTTGTTAGCTCCCGGGATCGAAATTATGTAGCCAAGTTTCATCAGCAGTGAATACCTTTGAAAGAAACTCCGCATCTTCCTGTATCATTATCTTCAACTGCAAGCAAACCTGCACGCGACCGTCGTTTTGTTTGGGGATCAGCAGTTCTATAGCGCCCCATGCACAAACCTGTCTCATCGCCTGGCTAAATTTATGTGCGCTCTTGCTCCGCTAGGAACCATGCCTTCCTTTCAATTTGTGAAGATTTTCTTTCCTTCTCTTATTCGTCTTTGATATAGGCCAATTTAGTTGTGGACTACGGGCTGGTCCTTACTTGAGGCTTTCGTATCCGTGGGTAGAAATTCGTTTTTTTAAATGGTGTTTAATGCCCGTTTTTACTACTGAGGCACCACAGGCGGTGAACACTGATGATACATGAAATGAAATGTTACATTGGGAAATGATTTTTAAGGAAGGAAGCGTTCCAGGCCTAAGTTTAGGGTACCTACCCGGCATTTGCCATTTATGAGGACTGAGGAAAACCTGGAAAAAACTTCAGTCGGGGAGGATGGTCCTGGCGGGATTCGAACGCCAGACTTCCGCTCACGAGTCCGCGACTTAACGACCTCGGCCACCCGTGGTTGTTTTCCAGAAATTGTGTACCCTCGTTCTGCGACGACATCCTTCACAAGGCTTACCGACAGAATTCTTTGAAATACGGTAATTTTGAGCCCTGACTCATTTTCTGTAATAGTAGCAGTGACCTGGATAACAAATTAGTTATATGAATAGTTTTCTTAGCAATTTTTCTTTTCACTCTCTTCCATTGTGGTTTACAGTTTAATTGCTTGTAGGATTTTAGTCTGCTTTATTCTTGTTATGCTCCAAATTGGAGCTGTCTTCTTAACGAACTCTTCAAATATGATTTGGTTATATTGTGCATATTTGTAAGAGAATTTTGTATGTTAAATACTCGTTAAGTCACTGATTATTTTGATTTATTTATGTCAGACGTATGTAAAATTCATTTGCAGTTTAATTTAAAAATATAATATTCAATTGCACATTTTGGAATAATTTTATTTATACGCAAACGATTTATTTATAGATAAGTAATATACCATTAATTTGTTGTATATTTTGTGAGTACTAAAGTCTATTAACGTATAGCCATCATATTTAGTACTTTGGTTTTTGTGCTATTTGTATTTATAATTAACCATGCAAGAACCATTCACAGCGTATGTACTGGCTTTTCTGCACAGTTCCTTCCCCATTAAGCTGCTTTTCCACGAGTTTTCGTGTCAGTGTATTGCTTTAAAAGCTAAAGGGGAAAATGTGGTATTAAAAAGAGAAAAACATCCGATATAAAGTAACATTTTGTTCTGTTTTGAAAATGCCACGATGTATGTTAATGGATTATAAATAGTCGTGCCTTTTATACGTAAAGGACATAACGAAAGAAACCCGAAGTATTAGATACGTGAGAGTGCAGTGGCAGAAACTAACGAAAAGTTCCAATTACGCTTATCAACCAAAGTAAAATGAACGTTGAGAGGGAACAAAACTTTTGAAGGAAATAATTCCTTATCCAAAACTTCTGCCAAGAATTTAGTAACAGGAAAAAAAAACCAAATCCCAATGCAGTTGTCACAGCTTTACAAGAACTAAAGTTTCTGTTGGAAAATGAAATTACCAATTTTAACACCACCGTAAAGATAAATGGCAGCTTTTAATATAGGGTAATAACCTCAGGGAATCACTAGAAAACACAGGCCTCCTTATCTGAGATCTCTCCGTGTGGAAAGCAAGGTAAATCACTTCAAGACAGTTTTGACACCTTCAATCTGTTTGGGGAGGCGGGGTCGTTAAGATAAATGGGCTAAGCTTCTTGTACAGAATATTCTAAATCTTGCTTGATAGCTTAACTAATACGCTCGTTATTAAATGTGATTGCCTTCTTATTTCATACTCAAGCAGGGAAAGAGTGGAAAGAATTGAGAGAAAAAAATTAATATTGAAGTACAAAAAATCTCTCATATCCGGCAACTATAGACAGTACCAGTACCGATAGCCAATGTTGCCGTATAACTGGAAAACTTTGTATAATTTAGTGATATGCACGAATACTTTTTCCACTTTTATTGTGGAGTTTTAAAATTGAAATTTTTAAATACAACTTTCATTTCAAGTTCATACATCTATTAGTTCATAATAAAAACATACTAAAGCTGCTGTATCTGATGACAATGCTAATTGGTGGTCATATGACTCGAGATCAGAATAGCTAGGTATGGAACCGAATGTTGAAATTGTAGCACGGAATGATTATTTCATTAATTATGTCCTAACACCCTTTTTCATTTTATCCAACAGCTGCAACTTATGTTTAAGCATAAGAGTACTTTGCTTGCACTTCACGGAATCCATCGTGTAGTAGCAGAGGGTTAATTTACTTTAGCTACTATCCACAGGTGCGGCCGGTCGTGTGCGACCTCTACGTTACCACGCCGCGTCAATCGCTGCATCTGTGATATTATTAGAATAAAGTGAAATTTTCACCAAAATGACCGTGTATTTAAAACTGCGACGTTTCTTTTCCCTTTCCCATGGAAAATTGCCGTTGTTTTAGTATTACATTTCCTAATATATTGGGAAAACACATACATTCCCAGGACCCTGCGACATGAATGAGTCATGTTTGTAACATATATATGGTAAATAAATACACTACTACTACTATTATTACTATTACTACTACTACTACAATTACTACTACTATTACTATTACTACTATTACTATTACTATTATTACCATTACTACTACTGTTATTATTATTATTATTATTATTATTATTATTATTATTACTACTGCTATTACCATTACTACTACTTTTACTACTACTATTATTACTATTACTTCTACTTTTACTGCTACTACTACTACCGCAAATATTACTATTAATACTACTACTAATATTAATAGTGTTATTGCTACTACTGGTACTACTACATCTACTACTATTACTACTATATACTGCACAACAACTACTACTACTACTACTACTACTACTACTACCACTACTACTATTACTACTACAATTAATATTATTACTACTACTATTATTACCATTACTACTACTACTTTTACTACTACTATTATTACTATTAGTACTACTACCAAAATTATTACTATTATTACTAGTACTAATATTACTAGTATTATTACTACTACTGGTACTACTACATCTACTACTATATACTGCACAACAGCTACTACTATTACTACTACTACTTTTACTACTACTATTATTACTATTACTACTACTACCACAAATATTACTATTATAACTAGTACTAATATTACTAGTATTATTACTACTACATCTACTACTATATACTGCACAACAACTACTACTATTACTACTACTACTACTACTACTACTATTACTACTACTACTACTATTACTACTACTACTACTACTATTACTACTACTACTACTATTACTACTACTACTACTATTACTACTACTACTACTACTACTATTAATACTACTACTACTACTACTACTAACTACTTCTTCTTCTACTACTACTACTACTACAAATATAATTTACTACTATTACCACTAATAATAATAATAATAATAATAATAATAATAATAATAATACTTCTACTGCCGTGTACTACTACAACTATTACTTTTACTACTATGTACTGCCACTACTACCAGCACTACTACTATTACTACTACTACTAGTACTGTGGTTATTACTGCTGTTACTACTATCCCCGTCACCACTACTAATATCTACTGCTACTATCTACTATACTACTACTACTACTACTACTACTACTACTACTACTACTACTACTACTACTACTACTATTACTACTACTAATTTTTCGGCCATGTTGGCGTGACTGTGTTTACTAATGGAGCTGATGTTAGCATGTCCTGTTAGCTTGATGAGTTTGTTCGCCTATTCCAGTCTCTGCTAAATTTTATACAGTTGACAAACGATTAGAATGATTTGTGATTTTCTTGGTCTGCAAGCCGTGCCTTTTGTTCACTTCAGGATTTCATTTTTCCGACTGGAGTTTTTTATACCAATTATATTTTTATAGTTTGTACAAGTCGACAATAGTGAATAGGAAAATGCATGAGAATAGGCTTCCTAGATCCATATAAAATCCAAGCAGAGATTATAAGAATAAAATAAATGAACGTAGGAGAAAAAACATTATAAGTTTAGTTTTTCAACATCATGATTTAAACCTGTCTATCAAGTTCCATTCTGATTGATGGTTAGGGTACCGTACATTGGCTGAAAGGCGCTCGCCTGTAATTTTCACAAGTAATATCACAAGAGGGACTGAGATTGTCGATAAATTCACGAACGTATTGAGTGAATTTATCTGGAAAGCTCAGACCATCGAGTGATGTTTGTTAGGACTGTTTCATGATAAAATAAAGTTTTAAATATAATTCCCGTAAACGTGGTTTACAATATTGTAAAAAGTGTATATTTGTATTATGAATACTTTTTCAAGACATCTTGCAAATGACAAATGTAGATTGTCAACATGTCAATAGAGAAGAACTAAATATGGATTTAGGACTATTTCATGAATAGTACAAGAATAAAAGTAATGTATATTTGAAATTCGGGCACAGAGTATTAACATTTTTATAAAGTTATGCTTTATGAATACTTATTCAGATACCGTAAGACTGAAATAGATGAAAGTCGAATGTTACAATCGCTACGTTCAATTTACTTATAGCCACTGAGAAAAACAAAACAGAGATAACATTTTACCATTCTCATCAACGTTTTCATTAAAAGTTATGGTTGCTTAGGCAGATATTGATACATAATTTATAAAGTTTTTTAGACTGTTTGGCTGAATACGCAAAAACAAGAAGAATGAACATACATTAAGTTAGTTAAATGCACAATCATTGAAAACAGGTATAAATTTGATTGAGGGGGCTTCAATTTCATTGGATACAAAGGACATTTGGGGATTAGTAGATGAAGATGTGGAAACAGAATTCCGCACTTTATTTAATATTGCCGAATGATGTACTTGATTAAACTGTATGTTTCTCAGCAATTATAGTAGGGATATAGAGTTAGCTACACTGACCAGAAGACAAATGCACTTCGCACGGTAAAGGTATTTTAAAGATAATTTTACTGCAATTTCGGGTTGTGATTGGTCAAAATTCAAAATATTTCATTTTATTGGTCGATTTTATGATGACATCACATAAGTGAATAGTTGTAGAAAATTGTTAAATCTTTTGATAGTAGAAATAGAATACATTGTTCAGGAGAATGTGGTCATTTTGTATTTTAATAAATTTTGGTTTATAGCTCTCTATGTCTCTCTAAAAACTTTCTATCAAGCCTTTGTTCTTAAAAGAAAGATAACAAAAGAAACGTTCCTTCATCGCTGCTGAATAATTCCGATATTTCTTCGCTCCGGCGTGTTTCTTTTATCGGTTATGTCTGCAGCATATTTTCACAGAGCTGTAACGAAAACAACGAAGAAAATTCTTTTGATTCCACTTGATTTCAAACATGAATTTTGCTTTAGTTTCTAAGTTTGTTCTGCGATTTTTATCCAATGCTCTTCAGCGTGCATGATGTTATCCAAGTCAATGGGCTGTAAGAATGAAATTGATATGGTCAAATGTGGTTATTTTTTCAAGAATAGTGTAACAATGTCATCTTAGCACAAAAATGTTTTCTCTAACTATAGAAATCTCTTCTACTACAAAAACAATACAAAAAACATACGAGGTGACCTGAAATTCTCTCGGCTTAACAATAAAGGAACGAGTTTTTAACTTTAATAATATTTCTTTTAACTTAATCTTCCTTAAGGTCAATACATTCTTTCCAGTGATGCTCAAATGCCATTATCCCTTCTCTGAAGGTTTGCAAAATATCCTCTACAGCTACAATCGCTCTGACCAGAGAGGAAACACATCTTGGGGAAGAGATGAAAGTCAAAGGGAGCTGAATTTAAGGAATATGGCGATGTTTCACCAATTTATACTTTTCCCAAAAATGTATCTTGCAAGCAGGTGTATTTACTTGATGATACATTAATTTTTGCTTCTGCAAAACTCTTTCCATTTAGCTGGTTTAAAAGATTGAAAGATAGAAATATTCTAGGGTTGTTTAATAAAGAACAAAACGTGTATATTTCTTAAAATCAGTACCCGTTGAATGCAAGACATCTGTCCCAGTTTTCAAAGGCATGCTGAAACCATTTTTGACAGGTCCTTAAAAATCGTCTCCATAACCTTCCACATTGCTTCTGATGATGAAAAATATCTGCCAGGAATATGTTTCTAAAACACAGTGACACAAGCCTAAATCTGGCCTAGGGCGAGTCAGGGACACACTTCATATTGATTTTTGTGAGATATTCAACAACAACATTTGCTATATGCGCCATTGTATTATCTGGTGCAGCATCCAGTTTGTGTTACGGAAAGGTGGACTTTTGCATGTGATATGGCCTTGCAGAGCTACATCTCTGTAGTATTGCCCTGTTAAGTTATGTGTACTGGTACGGCATACTGGTAAATCCCTCCTTGAATATGAAAAATGAGATGACCATACTTTCCCAGCAGAGACAACCACATTTGCTTTTTTAATATTGGTGACCACACCGAATTTTTATATTTGCTCACAGGGTCGAAATGATGTAGTAAAGTTTAATCAGCAGTTGTCACCAACTCATACAAACCTGCAAGTGAACGTACTTGTGTTGGGGCATCAGCAGTCTGGGAATCCACAGTGCATGAACATCTCTTGTGTGCAACTTAACAGCTACCAATGGTGGGAGGCATTCAGCGAAAATTTGACAATTTCTATAAGTTGTTAATGTTATTGGGCGATCCTATCTCACGATGAAATGGCTGAATTAATGTTTTCTTCCATTCACCACAAACTGGAGCGTTGGGTCCACCTTCCTTTGAGATTGGTCGTCTCCCCTCTTTGAACATTTTAAACCATGTTCGAGCTATGCTACAGGTAAAAACAAACTCTCAGTATGCCTTCTGTAACATTGCGTAGACCTCAGCTGAAGATTTGTAATCTTTATTTTGCTGTAGGCGGCACTGAACATGTTTCAATTTGCACATCTCTCACGGGTGGGAACCGGAAGTGACAACAATGAAACTAGTACCATATGTACATTACACATTAAGCTAACAAAGTATAGTAAAGTTAAATTTTAGCGCAGAAATTATACCTGAAATGTTTGTCGAAAAAGCCCTCAAAGGAATCTGATACTGAAGTCTTCACCTTTTCTGCAAGTGTTGCCGACTTTGACCTCTTTGGCTTCTGTCCTCTGTTTTGACTCTTGTTTCGATTCTGAGAACCAAGTGTCATCCTCAGTTATCAGTCGACGCACAAAAGCAGTACTGCTGTTGTTAAAGCGCTACAAACTCTTTTGCGATATTTCATCTTTAATTTGCAAAGCTTTTTCATATATAATCTTAATTATAACTCTGATCTACTTTGAAATGTCTATAATCTCACGCACTTTAACTTACCGGTCATTTAATTCCATATCACGTATTTACTCAATGAGTTCTATTGTTTGTTCACTTTTTCGATATCCTTCACTGAGTCATTCTCAAAGCTGTTATGGCCATATTTAAATTCAGTGCCACCTTTTAATTATAAGCATTATATGAATTTCCTTTGGAATTAAACCAGTTTTTTCAAAGAATATTAATATTGTACAATACTCACTTTTATTTGCTTTATGAAATACCCTCAACACCTCTACTTTAGAAATTTATATTAAATTTGAAACAATTATTTGATTATTTTAATGAATTGTTAAGACAAACATATCAATATAAAAATAAATTATCTTGCATGGCCTCATATGGTCGAGGCCAAGAGCTTACCAGATCACCCTTGCATGTTACTGTGGGAATAATTGACTGACCACTTTGCCATGGATTGTTGCCGCTACCTAATGCGATTCAATTTACTAATAGGCTTCGGTGGTTTAACTACTGGCCACATTGCTGTGGAGCGCTTCTGTGGCTCCAGTACCTAGCTTGTTTCATGTAAAGTGTAACAAATCTTAGGATCAGTACCCGGATAATGATGGTGATTATTATTTTAAATTAGAATATTTTTTCCTAATGTTCATCGTTGTTCTATAGCAAAAACTTAAAATATTAGTTAATATCACTTTATGTCTCGTATGCAAGTGCAATCATTTTTACGAGAGATAAATCCTGTTAAAGAAGATATTTTATTCAATTAATAGCAGTAAACTTTAGTTCATTGCTATATGGCCACATATTACTATTTTTCGACAAAAGGTGTGCACCATATTGTATGCTTCTACAGCTCGTATGACTTTAACTGATGAGAAATAATACATAGAAAGAGTACATGTTGTTATTTTCAGAGAGGTATATTTGCAGTACGTTACTTCAGAGTTTTGGTTTCACTAACAGTCTTACGTTCCTTTTTTTTTTTTTTTTTTGGAGTAGTGTTTAATGCCCGTTTTCACTACTGAGGCACCACAGGCGGTGGACACTGGTGATACATGAGATGAAATGATAAATTGGGAAAGGATATTTCTTTTTAAGGGAAGGAAGCGTTCCAGGCCTAAGTTTAGGTACCTCCCCGGCATTTGCCAGTTATGAAGACTGAGGAAAACCTGGAAAAAAACCCAGTCAGGGAGGACGGTCCTGACGGGATTCGAACCGCAGACCTCCCGCTCACGAGTCCGTGCCTTAACGACCTCGGCCACCCGTGGCGGTCTCTTACTCTCCTACGGCCCTTTTCATCTTATGCATTTTTTCATTTATTACATTTCTGTTAACGCGCCGAATGGTGTATAATATACGTAGGTTGGATAAAAAGTCATGGCAACAGTGCTGTAATGTGTAGAGTGTTTTATTATCAGAGTAAAGCTACTCCATTCCTTAAATGCAATCTCCTGTCATGTCTACCACCTACTGCCACACATGTAGGAGGCGCCGTACTCCATCAGCAAAACCATCTCTACTAATACCCTGAAGTGACCACCTTACAGCATTGAAACGTTTTCCAAATGTCACATGAAACGCCTCCCTCAAATTGTTCTTTCATTTTTGCAAAGAGACCGTAGTCATGCTGGCTCAGGTCGGTTCCAAAGGAAGTCATCGATCCTGATCGCGATCGAACCAAGTCCACGAGGCAAATATGGCTATCCTTTACAGACAAATCTTGGTTCCACTTAAGTGGGTATGTTAATTCACAAACAACCGATACTGGAGTTCATAAAAGCCTAACCTGCTTCAAGAAGATCCCTTTTCTGATTAAAAGATAGACGCTGCTCTATTAGAGGTTAGAAAATAATGATAGGCATGTGGAGATTTTTTTCGTTAATTAACTGTAAAGGAATGACTTTCCAACAGAACTCTGCAACGTCATATACAGCCCATGTCTCCTTGCATGCAATTCATGAAATTTTCGACTATACAGTCATCAGTAACAATATATACCCGATTTGACCCACTGCAGTTTTAATCTCTGGGGGGCATTAAAGGAAAAACTGTACAAAGAAAATCCACACACATTAGTGGAGTTGAAAAATAAAATCCGTGAAGATTTTGCTTTCATTTCTCAAAGGGTAATGGTTAATTTCACAAGCCGATACCAGAAATGTATGCAAGATGAAAGATGGCAGCTCCAGCATCTTCCTGCTTGATAATGATGAGTAAATGTATCTTTTGTATGATTAAGTGTTAGTAATATCTTACGCGACAAGTACAGCTGCGAACTTTGTGATTCCTTCCTCCTACCGGCCGACCGGGCGTTTCGCGTGAAATGGTACTGCGAAGGAAAACCACCCCATTATAGTATTATATCATCAGTGTGATGTCTCAGCAGTTGAAGCCAGCGGAGATTGCATCAGACGTTGTTTGCTGCAGTGCCAAGGGGACCTGCACGTGACGCATTCTCCACACCATCACGTCTTTGCCGAAACGCAGACACCCAACGTGCCACCGTCCGGTATGGCAGAGTACCATTGTGAAATGCTTCATGTTGAACCCCATCATTCCTTCCACAAGGGGACCTGCACGTGACGCATTCTCCACACCATCACGTCTTTGCCGAAACGCAGACACCCAACGTGCCACCGTCCGGTATGGCAAGGTACCATTGTGAAATGCTTCCTGTTGACCCCCATCATTCCTTCCAAATCCATGCCCATTCAAACTTAGAAAACTTAACTTTTAATTGCTTCTCTCTGATATCGCCGTTTTACACCTTCGTAGGCGCAATGTGGAATCTTTGCAATATCAACAATGGTTTCGTTGAATGCTTAGCAACAGCACGCCCCTCGCTTGTTATTAGGAACGTAAAGACAGGCATCTTCAAGAAAATAATTTACCCTTTCAGACACTGTTCGTTTAGTGTTTTATCAAAACCTGTAGACACTAAATTAAGAACTTGACTGTAGGTATGAAGAACAGAAGAAAAGAGAAAGTGATGAAGTCGCTGACATAATAGCGGCGCATTTAAAAATCTGTTCTCATTACATGTAACTTTCTCCTAAACGTAACCGAAGACAAGAGTAAGGTAACAATGAGAGAGGTAAGTTTTCCGCGCCCTAGAATACAAAGGTGCCAAGTAGAAAGGGAAAGACGTGGAGGGTGGTCCATTCAAGGAACTTTATTGTTCCTTACACTTTGTGGTAATTGGAAAGCTACTTCCTTCGCGATTTATCGCGGCAAAAGCACTACAATAAAACACTTTTAACAAGTGCGTTACGGTGTGAAACACTGCCGTAAAGGGCCGTGGAACAAAAGGGGAAACCAACTGTTATCTCTGTTCGTGCTTGCTCTAGCTTTCGATTTTTGTCCTGTTTTGCTTCTTTCTTTCCTTTTCTCCCTTTTATTCTCATAAATCTCCCATAAGTTAGATAACACAGAACACTTATACTTAAAACGAAGAGAAGTTTTCATTTAATTGATTGATTTACGAGCCACAAAACATTTAGCACGATATAAAATTATAAAAAAGTATCTTTTTTACCTCTACTCTAATACCCTCAGATAGCACATAGTAACCAACAAGTCTTATTTTTTTTAAAAAAAACCACACAGAGCAAAAGTACAGGATGTTTCGCTTGCTTTCGGCCACTTACTTTCCTTTATATCCAGAGCCCGGAAGTTCAGGCATTTTTTTTAAATGAGCATACAATAGGGAACTTAAAATACGAAAATAGGCAGTAATATAGTTAAAATAGGCATTTATTAAAAGAGAAAATGGAGGGTAATGTAGCTCTGTATTAATGAAAATTATTTAATATATTTTAATTATTCCTTTATCATACAATAAAAGCATTTAAGCTTACTTTTCTTTATTACAAGCAACAGTACCGCCACGAGTGGCCGATGTCGTTAAGGCGCGGACTCTTGAGCCGGAGGTATAGGGTTCGAATCCCGCCAGGATTGTCCTTCCGGACTGAGGTTTTTCCAGGTTTTCCTCAGTCCTCATAAATGACAAATACCGGGGAGGTACCCTAAACTAGCCCTGAAACGTTTCCTTCCTTAAATAAAAACCCTTTCCCAATATGTCATGAGTGTCCACCGCCTATGGTACCTCAAAAGAACGGGCATTAAATACTGCTCAAAAATGTTTTTTTCAATGTATCAAATATTTTTGTAAGTTCTCTTGTCAAAAGGGAATTTTTTTCATCATAGAACAAGAATGTTATACTTCCACTGAAGTGATTGGAGTATATTTAAAACAAGCTATTTCGGAAAGATTCGTTCCAATTAAAACAGAACATTCACATTTCAGCATATATGGAAATTTTGATCAAGAAAAAGTAAAGTAAAAACTATTATATTTCAACACATCAGAGGTACTACAGAAAGCGTATAATGGAATTTTAAAAAAGTTATTAATGTACTTACACAAGATTCAGTGTTTGTATGTCATTTTATATAAATGCAATAATCCACCGGAATGGCTCCAGGGAAAACTGAAGCTACTAACTATATAGTACCACTCCAATCGCATCAATTTTGCCAGAGCTAAATGCAATAGCAATTAATGTAATATGTAAACAATCTAAAAAGTTTTACTTTTATAATTACGTATTTTAAAACAAGTAGCTAAATTACTATATTAGTACAGAAACTTTTAAAATTTGTTGTAACTAAACGAAGTCTCAAAATATTTTACTTATTAAGCAAGTTGGCAGCGCTCGCCGGCTGCGCATCTTTCCTGAGTTGCTATGGAAGCGGGAGAGCCAATCAACCACACACGTCTCCCTGTTCTAGATGCTGCCCACTCCGTTTGTTATCTCGTAGCATGAACCAACCTTCTACCGTTGCCATGGCAAGTGCAGTCAGGATCATTCTGGCGGAATAGGGCTGTATAGAAGATGCACGTGTAAGAAACATGCAACATCAGCGCGCTGTTGGCAATCATTCATTTGTGAACACTCAGAAATAGTATAAATTTAAGTTAAAACTGAAAGTCATTATATTAATAATTACGTTTATACAAGATAAAAGATTGGCTGCACCTGCTACTACTAAAAAGGTGGCTCTTCACCCTGATTCATAGATCTTTTTAATAGTGTTAAAAGTACGTTTTTACTATTGAGGCATCACACACGGTGGACACTGATGATGCACGAGATAAAATGGTAAACTGGAGAAAAAAAATTAAACGAAGGAAACGTTCCAGGCCTAAATTTAGGGTACTTCCCCGGCATTTTCCATTTATGAGGACTGAGGAAAACCTGGCAAAAATCTCAGTTATATAGGAAGGTCCTGGTAAGAATCGAACTCCAGATCTCCATCTTGCTCACAAATCCGGCCTTAATTCGACCAATCTTAGCGATTTCTTCGTGGATACTCTACTGTGTTCCAGTGATTTCTGTTGCGTACTCAATTCCAGTGTACTATTTTGTTTGGTATCAACGGAGAAGTGCCGCCACTTTTGTAATCATGCTTTTCATAAACCAATGCATTTTATTGTCAATTTTCACTGAATTATGTTTAGTAGTTTAAAAACTATTAAAAGATCATCTGGGCCGAGAGCGAGTGAATCAATCGGTTTAAGCAGAATTCTGTGGATACAATGCTGAAGGATGCTTGATATGAATCTTATAAAGTCGTGTATTGGTGTATGTTATTGCTTTAATAGTATTTTATGCGTTTCGTGGCATTTCGTGTTTATGCATCAATGAGATCGCCTGATAAATCAAACGAGTGTTTAATGTAAGGTTCCCTCAGCATCTAAAACTGAGTTTTCTGGACTTACAGCTGTCCTTGCTAGCTCGAATGGTGCTTGATTTCTATAAAGCTATAGTTGAAATATCGTATTTACGCAAATCTAATGCGCACCGTTTTTGTCTAAATGTGGATTTTACAATTGTGGTGCGCATTAGATTCAGGTGCAAATCCGTTCCGTAGTTTGTTGGTAACCTCATTCAAATTTATCGTTATTACGTCATAATTCATTGCTGTAATCTCCACTTCCTTACATTTGTTGTTGGCTATTATTGCATAGAGTGTTTAAGTAATGGGTAGTCAAGAAATGGAGGGTAAACAGAGAAGAACATCTTATGATGCTACTTTCAAGCGTAAAGTAATTCTTTTTACTGAACAAATGGTAATGAGAGGCGGAAGAGAGTTCAATATAGTTCAGAGTAATGTTCACTTGTGGCGGCAACAGAAATTGACATTATTTGCAACTAAAGCTGTAGGAAGAAATTCACTGTCCTCGCAAAGGAAGACACCCTGACATTGAAGAAAAAGTTCTGGAATTCGTACATGAAAGGAGGAAGAACGGGCAACCTGTGAGTAGTGTGGCACCAATAAATTTTTCTTCTGTGACCAACTGTCTTGACAACAGCACGAGTGATGGATTTTGTCCTACGTGCTCCATGATGTAACAATAGTACACTTATAAATTCTGTGTTCTGAAGCGGACGGGCTTGTCTCTAAGACGCCGTACAACAATATGCCAACATTTTTATTTATTTATTTTATGATTTTAAGTTTCAAGTTTGGGGTGCGCATTACATTTGATGCTTAAATACGACATATTAATATAATTTGACAAATATTACTACTTCCATATTCTCCTATGTTATATTTACATGAGGGAGTGTGCAAACCAAACACGAACATTTTAATTAATAATTCCTTTCAAGCTCGTTTGACCATTAGGCTTATTAATTTATGAGGGCAAGACAAAATGCCTCTTATTTCTAGTCCAGCTCTTCCTTCTTCAGTATCCAATAATTAGCTGTGTTTTTAAATTGCGTACGAAACGCCCTCTAACCAGATGCTTCTTTCCTTTCAGGTGAACGGCACTTGGAGTCTTCCGAATTTCGTGTGTGACTTCTACATCGCCATGGATGTGACTTGCAGCACCTCCTCCATCTTCAACTTGGTCGCTATCAGCATAGACAGGTGAGGCATTCACGCAAGGCGAACCTCGAAGCCGAAATGCATTTGCTCGCTAAGACAAACATGAAAGTATATGAGAAATATTATTTGTAAACAATTTCACATTCTTAAAAACTGTCCAAATATTTTCTAATGATAAATAATGTCATCTTGTAAACAGAATACTGGTAAAAGTTTCGTGCTTGCTATTGCCAGCAGTAGGGTCCCTTCGGCCTTCGTTTATTTCCGCATTGGGGTCTTGCACTTGTTTAACGCCCGTTTTTACTACTGAGGCATCACAGGCGGTGGACACTGACGATACATGAAATGAACCGATAAACAGGAAAAGGATTTTTTTTAATGAAGGAAGCGTTCCAGGCCTAAGTTTAGGGTACCTCCCCGGCACTTGCCATTTATGAGGACTGAGGAAAACCTGGAAAAAAAAACTGTAAGGGAGGACGGTCCTTATGGGATTCGAACCCCTGACCTTCAGCTCACGAGTCCGCATCTTAACGACCTCGGTCACCAGTGACGATATATAGCGTGTGATGAAATGCGAAATTGGCTATACCAAAATACGATATATGTGCGAAATCGACCATTTATTTCCTTTGATTTTCTTCAGAAACTTCAAGTGAGCAGTTTGTACATCTTTGGAATGTTTATGACACACCTGACCACCATTCTGCAGTAACCCCTTCTGCGAAACATTGTTCGTCTCACATTTGAACCGAGTTTTGTATCTTTCATTCCCTTTGCGTAAGCCAAGTTTAACAAGTACTGTTGAGGTCGAAAATATCGATAAAATACCGGGCAGAAAATTATAAACAGGAAAGTTGTTGTATCAGTGATGGTGAAATTTTAATGTGTGATTGTGTAATGGTTTGGCAAAAGAAGAATGTTTAAGACAAGCATGTCAAAAGTCGGGGATATGTCAGTGTAAAAGATTAGTTTGAACAATAAATTAGAAGTGGGTGCTAATGACCTTAACAGTTTTGCGCTATTTTAGCAATAATCATCAATAAATTAGAAGACGAACAACGTGGAATAAAGTGGCAAGCCACCAACAAAATTATGCATGTGCAAAATCTGAAAAAGTGTTTTTGTTCAAGGCATGGTGAAGACCTTTTTGGAGATTAACATCCCTCTTTACAAAGTGGACCATCCAGTTTTTCGGGACTACTTGTCAATTAAGAACCTTATTTTAAAGTTGCGCACCACATATTTAATTCTATCTCATTCTTAAAAACGAAGAGAGAATCGTAACTTTAGCTTCATTTCCGCGTTTACACTTTAGCACAAACATTAAACAAAAAATAATAAAATGAGAAGAAAAATCTTTAATGCATTTAGGGGTGCAAAATAAACAAAACCATATTAAGTGCCCAATATTAAAATGATTAATTATTGACAATTTTTATTTCACATTAATACTATTTCAAGACACCAGAATTAATCCAAAATAAGGTTTTTGTTCAAAAGGCTATAAAATTCTAAATTAATGATTTTAAAATGTTGAAAAATCACCAATCCTATCACTAATCTATTGTAATATAACATTATTAAAATTTTAATACGTAACTAATTATATTGTTAATTTTGTATGTTAAAATCGTCAGGTTCCCATGGCCCACCCTGCATAATAAGAACATCTTTATCCACGTATTGTTGAATTAAAATTTTGTAAGTACCAGCAAAAATCTCGTCTAAACTCCATGTGCGTGAAAACAAGTGACGTAATTTTCATTTCAATTTCTCTACTACCATCGTCACAACTCCAGACGTCTTGTTGAGGCAATTTGTAATGTACGGATCTTGGAGCACACAAAGCAAATGAGTGAACCACAGCAAACAATAAAACTAAAAACAATGTAATTTTTCAGAAATACGCTGCTAGCATGCTCTTAACTTGTTTAAATGTAGTCACTATCGCCCATGCGTGTAAGCCAACATGTAAAATATGGGTAAACGATACCTTGTTCCTTACTGCACCTTTTCATTTGCCTGCTTTTGTCTTAAAATATGTCGTTGCTTAGGAGCACTTTCTAGCTGCTCAATTACGATCTTTTATTTTTTAAAATTCAAGTCATATCTCATTAAAGTCACTTCCCCCAGAAATTCGTTTTCATTTTCATACTTTTCATAGGGTAGTTTGATAAGTAACTTGATTCACATACTAATAGGGGGCAACAGCAACATTTATCTAAGTTGCCATAAAGTTTGCTTTCTATGTATCAATATTCTATGGTCATAAGTATTTCTGAAGTTCATTCATTGTTTGGCAGTTGTTTAAACACAAGCGTTTCTAATGACATTGAAAAATTGATAAGATTGGAATTTCACGGCGTTATTCAATTCTTTTCTCTGGAAGGGAAAACAGCAAAGGAAATTCACGATATCCTACATTGGATGACTTTATGTAAATGAGTTCAAGCGTGGCAGAACAAGCATCGAAGACGCACCACATCTTGGAGTACCAAAATCAACTGTGAGACTAGTAATCGATAAAGTGCATGATACCGTTTTGACTGACAGTAAATTGAAAGGAAAGGAATTAAAATGAAAAAAACTTGGAACAAGGTGAGTGACATGTCTACAAAAGCGAAATCACACGCGAAAAATCAGCTGACTATTCAGAAATGTTTACAAAGAATTCAACGGAATTTTATGGCGTTTTGTGACTGTGAACGAAACGTAAATTCACTACTATACATCAGAAATGATACAGCAGTCTAAATAGTAGACCGCACAATGCGAACCATTCCGAAAAAGGCAAAATGTTTCCATCTGCTGGAAAGGTGATGTCTTCAGCTTCTTTGGGACCCAAATAGAATTCTCTTTATTCCGTTTGGGGAAGGGGAAAAGCATTACTAGTGAATACTACGCATCATTTTTATAACGCTAAGGAATAGTAACAAAAAAAATGTGTTGACAGCGTTCAAGCAATGTCGCTCAGGACAAATTGACCGTAATGTGATTATAAATTGTTCCATATTCATCATATTCACCTAAATCAGATTACCATCTGCTCCCGAAATTCATAGATGGACACTATTAAATCAAATGAAATCACCATACAGGGGTATACAAGTATTTTGGGGACTTCTGAGAAACCCATTTCCACGATAGAATCATGAACTTGCAGAAACATTGAAGCAAGTGTTTGATTTTCGAGGGGATTGTGTCAAAGAATTAAGTACGTGGCAAGACCGAACTTGTTCTTTTTAATATCGAACCAAGTTACTGATCAAACCACAAACGAGCTCCCTGTGTTCGTAATACTATACACTAGCGGTTCCCAAACTGTGCTCCGCGAAATATCTCCAGGTGCTCCTTGAAGAAATTTGAAGAATAACAGGTTGGGATGTTTTTGAGTCGTATGTCGGTAAAAATCGAATATAAACAATTGAGGTGCAAACTTGACCTTCTGCGGGTCATGTCCCATGGAATGATTGTGTCGACTTTTGTACAGACGGCGCGATGGTCATCACTGGAACGACGTCTGGTGTTATCTCAAAAAGTAAAAGAAGTGCAGAAGTGCCAGTGCGTCCTCCACGGCCAAGCTCTTGCTGGGAAGAGGATGCCACCTTCCCTAAAGGGAGTTCTATAGAAAGCGTGAAATGAATTAATTTTATTAAATCACGACCTGGGAACACCATGCTATTCAAAGTGTTGTGTAATGACATGGGGAGTTTGCTTCTTTACACAGAAACAACGTAGAGCTCTAGAAGCAAAAGTTTAACTTTTGAAATGAAGGCTGAAGTCAGAACCTACCTGACTGACAATGATTTCGCTTTGGGAGACAGATTATGTGACGAATGCTGGCTAATAAAATCGGCATATTTAGGTGATATTTTTCAGAAAGTTAATAATTCAAGCCTCTCACTTCAAGGAAAAGCAACAACAATGTTTCACATCAGAGGTAAAAGTACTAGAGTTCAAAAAGACAATAAAGTTTGAGGCAGAACCTGTGAACAATGGCAGTCTTGACAGCTTCCCAATGGTCAACTGTATAAGGGACCTTTCGACCAGGGTCAGTGTGACTGAAGCTCACAAGGGAAGGGACGCTACACTCTTTGATGAGGCTATCCCGAAGAGGGTTCTCACCCGCTATTATTATTATTATTATTATTATTATTATTATTATTATTATTATTATTATTTAAGAATGCTCTTTAACATGCCTTGTATTTGTTCCATTCAATGCACGGCGTGAAACGGCCGATAAAACTTTTTCTCAGAGAGCTTCTCTTTCAGGCTTGAGATTCTTTTAAGTGTCATAAATCTAGGACGGAAGACCAGTGGCTTTACTTCTCTTCTGAAGAAAATGATGCTTAGGATTTTTACGAACTAAAAATTCACCGACCTGCCCGGGTTTGAACCTGCTATCTTGGGTCTACGGGGGAAGTGTGACAGTCTTCTGATGAAGAAATAGCTGCAAGGTGGAGCTTTGTACTTTGAATCCTACATCAACATTTGCATATGCTTAAGCTGGGTGCCTTAAATTCTTTCAGAAGTTTAAATGCAAGTGCACGTGGAATGTTGCCAAGTTTTCGAACCTTTGCCTAGGATAATATTAAAATCAAATTATGATTCTCTTACTTATGTAGCATTTTTTAAAAAATAGAATCAAAGAGTGACGGAAGCAAGGTGAAACATCCCTTAGAAAGTCCAAGGTCACACAGTACATGACAACATAGCGTAAGTTTTTAGGGCTGCAGAGGAACTGTGATGATAGACTTGAAGGAAAGGAATACTAACGAAAGTTTAATCGATTTTTGTTGACTTTTAAATTTAATTTAAATATTATTGTAGTAAAAACAAGTAATGCAAACTTTTTCTGAAGCTTATTATATAGCGCTCTTACTTGCAAATATAGTTCTCAAATACATATTAGATATACATATTTTCTTCACAACGATGCTTTTGTTAAATATAAAACAAATTAATTTCTTCTCTTTTTTTAATAATATAGAGAAAATTAAATGCAAGAGCGCATTATAAATTTCGGTTTTCAGGTATAGCCCTACCCCTAAGGGTCCGATTTCGCTCATTTTCAGAATCTATTATTATTATTTTATTGAAATATTATATAGTTAATTTTTGTGAAGAAACAAATACTGGTGCCCCTAGAACGATTTTTAAATTTTGGGTTTCAGGTAAACGCCCCCTTCTAATAATTTTATTTCGCTGATTTTCAGAAACTATTATTCTTATTTTATCTCAATGGCCTATACTGATTTTCGTCGAGAGAAAAGAAGTAAATTGCGACTGCTAGATTGATTTTTAAATTTCACCTTAACCCCCAATCTTTAAATTTCGGTTTTCAGTTGTGCTCCGTCTTCTAATGGCGCTATTTTTCAATTTTCAGAAAATGTTTCTCTTATTTTATTTAAATGGCATATACCGAATTTCGTTGTAGAAAAATATTGTACCGAGAGAGGAATTTTTAAATTTTGGGTTTCAGGAATTTCCACTCTTAATGGCCCGATTTCTCTGGTTTTAGGCAAATATTTTTCTTGTTTTCTTTAAATTGTACATATCGAATTTCGTTGCAAAAAATCAAATATTGGCACCGCTAGAGTGACTTTTAAATTTCGCTTTAACCCCCCCCCCTCCCTCTGGGTGTTCAGTATACACCCACTCCCAATGACCCGATATTCCAGCTTTTCAGAAACTATTTTTATTAATTTATTTAAATGAAACACACTAAGTTTAGTTGAGAAAAGCAAATATTGCGGCTGATAGAGCGATTTTTATAATTTCTTTTTCTTTTTAATTTTCGCTTTAGTTTAACTCCCACCCACAATTATTCAATTTTGCTTGTTAACAAACCAAACGAGCTGTTTGTTGATTGACAGTTATGTGCCAAGTTTCGTTGAGAAAAAACAAAACTTGCGACCGCTAGAGCGTTGAAAGACCCATACACATATGTACACACACAAACACGGGTGTATGTTTTTTTTAATTGTCATTTTCGGCGCCTAATAGGTAGGGTCGATGGAGATTTGAAGGCATTTTTCTAAACCCGTTTCATGGGCACAACCGTAATAGCCTACATTCCTTCGAAATTTGCTAAAAGTATTAAAAAATTGAAAAAAAATGTGGTATTACGACATAATACATACCTGCATGGTTTCTTAGTACTCGTTTCTATGCTGATGTTATTTTGTTTTAGTTTTGAAGAATTCAAATGGAAATGGATAGTATTTCCGCAATGTTTGATATTGAAAATGTAGATATCATTCCAGAAGAAAGTATAAATGTAGCTGAGGGTTTATTAATTTCTGAAAAATGGAAAAGTGATACGAAAAGGAATATGACTAATTCTGTACACGGAGAAAAGAGAAAAAATACTGTTGGCATATTTTTCAGAGCTGGAATATAACGTTTATTGATTATTATGTTACGTCATTTAAAATTTTACATTCTTAGATGTATTTATTTTTTCAAATGGAAGATTGGTATGCCTTCTACGCTCCGGTGTGTTTATTCGAAAGTGAAATCAATGTAGTAAGGTTAGGGGATTAGTACAATAGGGGTTACGAATTGTTCAAGATTAACGTTTTGAAATTAAAGATACAATGTGTTTAATTAATTCATTCCTTTTTTAATGTTTCCAAGCTATTGGAAGTTTAATTATGATGATTAATAACTTACATTGTTATTGTAGTTTCAGAACATTTGTTTAACAAAATTACTCTCGTGTTTGAATGTTGGTATGCTTTTATGGCAACGATTTTAGCATTTTCTTACAGATACGTTGTTTGACATTGTTTTATGAAGGCGGTGAAGACTTCATGGAATAATAATAGCTAGTTAACCTTTTCTGTCACCAGTGCACAATTTGTAGCGTCATAAGAAGCGTGTTTTAATGCTAGGATTGCATAAATATTAATTATGTTTATAATAAATATCAAAATTTTGTTATCACTACCTAACATGTTCAGGTTATACACCACAATGCAATAAGCTATCAGGTATGAAGCTGTAGATATTAAAGGAACTCTTTATAAACTACTGCATTAACATGCAGATTAATATTTGGATTGACAGCAAACCATAACAAACGAAAAGAAGAAAGACAAGATAAAATCTCTCGTGTACGTTATGTATACATGAAAGCATAACAAAGTACATTAGGAAGTATAATGTGATAAGAATGTCTATTCGGATAAATATTGAAACAGCGAGGATGTAGTTCAGCTGCCATGACAGCAACACGAATGCTGCCTCGCTCTTGTTATTTTATGATTATTCCTCTTCCTTTTAATATTTAAATCATCCTGTTTCCGTTCAGAGCAAACTCATACATTTTAAGGCATGTGCTTTTAGCATAGTTCCTGTTCTTCATGTACACTCTTGAGTTTAGGAAGTAAATGCAGCGCTAGTATCTTTTAAAAACAAATTCGTAAACAAAATCGCTACTCTTCCCGATATGTCCGTGTACAATGTAAAATATACAAAGGCATTTAGCAGGTTACCTAATTCTCGTATAAGAAATAGGTAACATGTCAATTTAGGACTATGTTTGCCATCTTTAGTATAGTTATGGTGTATTAGAGGGCGGTCTGATCAGCAATAAAATAGGAACTTTAAAATTAAAGAATATGGTTTTATAAAAGCATTTAAACTGAAAAAAGTAGTTAATTTTGGCAATGAAAAGTATACACCCTTTGACAAAAAAAAAAAAAGAGTCATCTCTTGAGCGTAAAATTCGTTACAGCGCGCGATTCACAAGGTAAACAGCAAGGCTGCGTAGCCATATGTGTGTTATATGGCATGCACTAAAAACGATGTCTATTATATGTGTTCGTTAGCTCTGTGGCGGAGTGCGTAATGATCGTGGTATTACCTCGCTCCACTTTTTTTTTAATAAAATGTTGTAACATATTATGACACATTAGTTTCGTAATATTGTTTCCCATACACAGCAAGCTTTAACATTAATATGTTATATATATATATATATATATATATATAAAATAAAAATAAAATAACACTATCAACAATGTAACAAATTAACAGTAATAATAAAAGTAGATAAGGATAAAACACTTAGATAAAGTCACACTTGAAATTGCTATATTTCGAACTAGCTTTGATCTTGTTGTTGTAAAACCATAAAAGTTTTATGGTTGCTAGGCTTATAAATAACATTTTATTAGGTAAGGTAGGAGTGACATACTTTGTCCTCTTCCGATTGTATAACTCTTAACAGTTGTAGGAGCATTTTTTCACTGGAGTTCGAAATATAGCAATTTTAAGTGTGACTTTATCTAAGTGTTTATCCTTATCTGCTTTTATTATTACTGTATATATTACAATTAATATAATATTTCCTTTAGTATTCGTTCTATCTAAATGCATTACGCTGCACACGTAAGAAGAATACAAGATGGCTTATGGGCACAAGTTCAAGAAGCATGGGGTGTTGTAGCCTCTCGTCCACACTACTGTAAAAATCTGATATCATCTATACCCCGAAGATTGAGGACAGTTTATATGCTGAGGGGTCATACACCCGATATTAATTTGTGTGTTTTCACTTTAGAACATATTTTTTCCTTTTCATATATTTATTTAGTTATTTATAAAGAATACACTAGTTTGTGTTTTTGTGTGTGCATAGGTAATGCCATAAAGCTCAAATGAATGTTAAAATATAATATGATATTAAGGCAACATAATGTTCTACATATACACTTATAAAATCAATAATAAAAAATAAAACTAGTGTGTGTGATTTGAACCCAGGAGCTTACGCAGAAGAGCAATGCCTTTTAAACCGTTCAGCCACCGCTACTCTGTCCTAACGTTATCTTTCGAGACGCTTTTGTTTGTAATCATTATGTTAACAGGAAAAGCGCTCACTACAGTGTGCCATCGCTACATGCGTTTAGTCGGTCCTGGTGGTGTAGTGGTAACCATACTTGCCTTCTAAACCCAAGATCGCGGGTTCAATCCCGGCCAGGATCGATGGATTTTTAGGGTGTAAAAATCTTAAGTATGGTTTCTTCGGAAGGGAAGTAAAGCCGTGGGTACAGTGTCGTAGATTTATGGCAAGTAAAGGAACCTTAGGCCTGAAAGAAGAGGCCTCTGAGCAAAAAACTGTCCGTCATTTCACGCCCTGAATTGAATGGGACGCTGAGGACCTGAGATATTAAAGAGCGTCCTTAAATAAAACATGCGCTTGTGAATACAGCGTTTACGAGCGTCCCCGAAGTTCTCCGAGTGACACTTCGAATCTGCCAATGACATTTTTGTTCTGTCAAAGGGTTTACAACTAACAATGTCGACATTGTACATATTACCTCCATAGAAAATACAACAACCTTACATACTGAACTGTCAGTGTATGACAGGCAGGTAAATACTCATCTCCTGTAAGAACACTCAGAATGGTGATATTTGTATTTATTTTATATTTTAAAATTTGGTATAATTTTTTAATGTTTTGATTTTACTGCTTATTTTCATATTCACTATGCGGCAAAACAAACGACACTGCAATGTTAGTTAATGGCGTTGGTACAGAATGTGTTCAAAATGTGTGCCATCACGTGCTACATACTGTTCATAATATTTCTAAAGATTATTGAACATTCTTAGGAACAAAGGTTGCTATATGACTACAATAAAGAAGAAGAAAGACGTTATCTTCTCGCGTATTTCGGGAATATTTGTAGATCTGTCTTTAAACTGATTCTTTCAACACGCCCCGTGTGTAGCCTTCAGAGGCAGCGAGATCGGGGAGCAGGCAGGATACGGGAATGAAGTTCCACACGAAATTGACTATCTCCAAAGTGTGTGATTGCCCGGCGGTCTGGGCTGTTGCTCCAACTTGCTGCGTCCATTGTTGTTGGAGGGGTAAGTTTTGGCGTGACAAAAAAGAAGCACAACCCTCACGAGTAAGGTAATAATGAGATCTCTGTAGTGCTCCTGGTTTACTGTCCGAAATAAATGTCTAATATTTCATGACCGGACACGGCGCACCAAATCGTAACCCTCAGTAGTTTCTGTGTAACGACACCAGGCCATTGAAACCATAAAAACGAGTTGTTTGTATGTTGATGTATCATCAAGATGAGTATGGCTTTCATCTGAAAACGTATGTTGCATACGTCATAGACAACACTCGTGCTCGGTCCTGTTAGACGCTCAGCAACTTGTACCGGCAATGCAAATCCAGCCAGTTCTTTAAACATCCGCCGAACAGCCTATCGCTTGACCCAAGTTTCATACGCTTTGGCGACTCTAACACCTGTTGGAGCAGCAGTTCCTGATTCTCGTTTGTGGTGACTGTTCTAGGGCGATCTGTTGTCCCCTTCCGTTCACATAGGACCGATCCCAAACCACGAAACTTATTTTGTTATTTGATACTTCCTTATTAAATCTCTCCTTGTACTGTTCTTTAGCGTGCAGCAAATTCGGTCCATTCTGACGCCCTACTCCGTATAACCGGAAATAATGTCACAATAAACACCTTCCCTTCTGTTGTGAGAACGATAATTGCAGAAATCAACCCAAAATGAATTCACAATTATCAAACTGTTATATACAATAAATAAATATTTCATTGCTATGGAAACTTGGACAGCAAATTATCGATAATTTCAGTATCGTTTGATTGCCGCATATTTTAGAATTTAAAGCGGACTATAATTCTAACTACAGTGAAAGCAGTTTAAAATTCCCGGGACATAGTTCAGGGCGGTTACACCGCGCGTTTCTGCCGGCATTTTGTTCCCTAAACTTACGGGTTTGCCATTTTAAAACTTAGGTACAACATATTAAATAACTGAATTTTGTACTCGTCCTCCTTATAGTATGTGCTGGAAATTTGCCCATTTTCCTTGATTTAGAGTCCATATCTTCTTAGGAAAATTATCACAGACACGCATCAGTTCCCCATCACTAATGAGCCTAACTTTTTTTTGAATGTACGTTTTAGATTCCTCCAGTGTGAGAATTAGTTGAATACACTCTAATATTAAATGTCCCCCAGAGTTAAAAATCACAAATAGTAAGATCTGGAGAACGAGGGTCAATAAATCCAAGATCAAATTTCCGTTATGAATAAATTAGCAATCTTCCATTATTTCTTTACAGAACTTCTTTCATTAAACTTCTGTAGAAAAAAAGGTACATATATGGAATTGCATTTTTTTTTTCGACTGCTACTATCAAGGTAACTAGGAAAAAGACTTATGAAATAATACACAATGTGTAACACATCAAGATTTTAAAGTGTCTGTGTAATATGAATTGTCTAACATTGTTGAAAATGTAGAAAAACATATTTTTAAAGAAATTGCATTTTCACTCTTTTGAAAAGCGAGGTACAAATATGCGATATTGTTGAAAATTTAGTAAAGTTAAAACTAATTATTAAAACGAAGCAGCAAAACTTGTTCTCATGTAAATCTAGAGGGGATGGGAGAGCTGTATGCATCTATCTACTCTGGTCTTTCTTTATTTTCAGTAATCACAATCGGTATGTGTCCACAACTCGCACATTTAACACAATCACCAAAATCAGGGAGCTCAGGCACTTATTTTGGTTAAGATAGGCAGGCAAAAAGGCACTTCAATACTAAAAATAGGCGGTAATATAATTAAAATAGTCATTTAATAAAAGTGAAAGCAGTAATATCACTCATTTTAATGAAAATACCTATTTAAGATGCTTAATAATTTCTTTATCACATAATTAAAGTATTTAAGCTTACTTTTCTTGGTTACAAGCAACAACAACATGTTTTTTCAAGGTGTCAACTGTCATAGTCAGCCGCTTCTCAGAGAGAACATCATTGAAAAAGAACGTTCTACTTTCACTGAAGTGATTGGAGCATATTTAAAACAAATTATTTCGGAATGACCCATACCAGTTACAACAGAACATTCACCTTTCAGGACAACATGGATATGTTGATCAATACAAAGTAAAGTATTTTGAATAGTCCTGGTGAATGAGCAAAACATTCGTATTGGTTTCTGTTCGAGTTCATTTTCTGTATATGCATTTATAGGGAATCAGGTTTGTATCTCTCTTACTTCCGTACTGAACACATAGGGGACGTAGGGACGGTTTATTGCATAGCTGTGCCGTTGTCATCTTTCTCGCGTGCAATTGTTTGTTATATTTATGCAGCTGAGAAGTAACTCCCACCGCAAATTTTCTACAATTGTCTCGCGCAGATCGAACACTGTCATTCGTCAGGACTATTCAAAACTACTATACTTCCCTCATTCTCCTGGTATTTGTATGTATGAGGTAACCGTTCGTTTGTTTCAATAATGAAGGTTCTGCTATTTAAAGAGCTTAAGTGAATGAGTTGAGAAGAACGTTTTTGACTGTTTGAAAAGTAAACAAGATTTTCAATAAATATTTTTATGAGGTGAACATGCCATTTCATTTTATAACTTTTTTTCCCTTCGGTATATCGAAATTCTTTATGTGGTTTTTAAAATGCGTAAATAGTGACAGAAAAATCCATAACGATCCGAAACAGCCAAAAAAAAAAAAAAAAGTTTTAAACCTTAAAAAGGCAACAGAAGCGAAAATGGCAAAAAAAAAAAAAAAAAAAAAAAAATTAATAAAAATTCGCCTTAACGACCCCAGATATACGAAAAGTTTATTTCTATTTGGCCCTTAAATATATTTATCCAGATAGAAAGGCATTTTGCCTAACTTCTGGGTTTTGTTTATCACTTTTTCCCTGGTATATCGAAAAGAAATGACTGTGTTAATATGCTTTGGTACGATAATTGCTGGTACTATGCTATCTTATATAAAAAATACTTCGCCATCTGAAGGACAAATCTGAGTACCGCTATTGAATAGACTGTTATCGAAAGGTAAACTTTTTCATTAAAAATATTTAAAAATTATCTATCTCATAACTTTTATAGAACAGATCGGCTACTGAATATCCAGAGCTTTGCACAAGTCACTAATTTTTCGTGTTACTGCACCTGTAAACCTCAGTTAACTACCTGAAACACAGTTAAGTCCTGTATTTACCCCTCTTTCTTCTTTATAACTTTTTTAGAATGAAAAATTTTTTAGAGCAATTCACTATTGAAAGAGCATATTTCAATTATGTCTCAGTGCAATGCATTCAGTTTCCTGTAGATGTAAGTTTGTAAATAACACGAATATATAAAGAATTATAATAAAGGAGATGGCAAGCAAGTGTTTTTAGTGTATTCCGAAGGAATGTAGCTATTGCAGTTGTACCCATTAAAAGATAATTGAAAAGTTTCTTTAAATCTCTATCGACCTACTTGGCATTGAAAATGCCAATGGAAAAAAATTATATATACATATACATTAACACTCTAGTGGTTGTAATTCTTGTTTTTCCCTCAACAAAATTCAGTATATAAAACCATAAATTAAACTAAAAATTCGTCGAGTTCGTTAACTATATAATTGGACCATTGGGGGCGAGGGTTAAACCATGGGCGAAAATTAAAAAAAAAAAATAGAAAAATCGCTCTACTAGCCGCAATTTAGTTTTTCTCAACGCAACTCGATATATATAAATAACTGAATATATATTTTTTAAATTAGTTGGTAAAAACAGTTCCCGAAAATCAGGGCAATAGGGTCATTAGGAATGGGGGTTAAAGCAAAATTCAAAAAGTCTACTATGGGCCGCAATTTTAATTTTTTAAAGAAATCTCTGTATATACCATTGAAATAAAATATGAAGAATAGATTCTTTAAATCAGTGTAATCGAACTGTTAAAAGAGAAGGTTTACCTGAAACTAAAAAGTTAAATATCGTTCTCTTGGCATTGGTATTTGTTTTTTCGCCATGAAACTCCTTATATACTATTTAAATAAAATAAGGAAAGTACTATCTGAAAATCAGAGAAATCGGGCTATTAGGATTAATGAAAACCAACATTTAAAAATCGCTCTTATACCAAAATTTTAATTTTTTTCACAAAAAATAAACTCAGCACGTACCATTTAAACAAAATAAGAAAAATAATTTCTAAAAATCAGTGAAATCTGATAATTAGAAGTGGGAGTTTCCCTAAAACCCAAAATTTTAAATTTACTCTAGCAACACCAATATTTGTTTGTTTTGTTTTATTTTTTCGAAATAAAACTGCATATATACGATTTAATTAAAATACTAAAAATATATCTTAAAAATCAGGGAAATTAGGCCATTAGAAGTTCGGGTTTACCTGAAACCCAGAATATTTGACAAAGTATCGTCCTAAAGATAGCAAATGTCAAACATTAATCTAATTTGCATTTGAAAATTATATTTGAATGTAAGAGCGCTTTATGATAACCTTCAGAAAAAAATTGCGTTATATGTTTTAATACAATAATATTTAAATTAAATTTCAAAGCCACTGAAAATCGATTGCACTTTCGATTACTCATGTTGGTTATGTGTATTTGCTTAGTATATTGTAATTATTTCTGAATAGTAACATGGTTTTGTTTTATTGAAACATATGAACATCTTCTTAAATACACAATGTAACTCGAAACTTTCTGTTGTTTCTCTTTATTTTAGTGAACGTAAAGATAATATCAAGGGCTCAATGAATAAACATGGTTACATTTAAAAATGTTTAAAAAAAATACTCACACAGTATATCTTTGTCTATCCAGTGGTCATACATTTCATTTAATTGATAGTATACCATTGATTTTGTGGTTTAATCTCAATAATACTAATAATAATATAAAATGTAAAAATGTGGTTTGTCTTTTATGATACTTATAGATTGCAAGATTTCTATTTTGTTTCCCTAATATTACACAGTAGTTGATAGCTTATTCATTTTATTAATAATTAAGGCCATAATTTGCATGTTATATTCTTTTTTAAAGTTACTTTACTAGATGAGGAGTTCGCTTAGTTTTCGCAGCTCATGTATGACGGAATTTTTAAATATTGCAAATACTAGTGAAGTGTTTGTAATCTTATCATCTGCCATAAGTTTTCCTCGCGGAATTGAAAATGACACTAAACAATATATTAAAGTAAGCCAGTATTTGTCGAAAATACTTTATTAATAATGACACCGTGCATTAACCCGTTAATGCAATATAATGATTTGGCAATGTTCCAGAAAAGCTGCTTACTTCCTTCCAAGGTACTTACTACAAGAACAAAGCGCAAATTTCGGTCGGAGGAGAACCCGGCTCATGAAAGTCTAATGTAATGAAAACGTTCAAATAATTCACTTACGTTTAATCTCTTCTTTTTGCTATCTCAACAACTTAATTGGGAACATCGTGAAACCAAGAGCAAAGTAAACACTTGAAAGCTATTGTTTGGATGTGGCGATAAGTTAAAGAGTGGCTCATTTAATTGAATGTTCTGCACTGCGGTTGTATTTCAGAGAATTAATAAATAAAAAAAAAAAGAAGCGCGTGCGCGAGAGGGAAAAAAGAGCAACAATAAATATACCAATTATTAATCTACGAGGGGCTTTCAGTAAGTTATGCAACACTATATAATGTTCTCTCTTTCTGGGTTTTTCAACTTTTTGGCTATACAATACTATAATTGCCTTGCAAATTATTGGCGTTGTACCCGCTTATACACACAAAGCTTGTATGCCGCAGCGGCACCACCCTGCAGGTCAGTCCTGCGACAATGACCTCATCTGGATAGCAGCTTTTAGAGGATCTAAGAGAAGCATATCACCGAGTGCAAGATCAGGACTGTAAAGTGTGTGTTTCGCGTTGTATTTAAGAAGAAATATATCTTCAGTCACGTCTTTATCAGAAGTGTTAATTCGAAACATTTTCTTTAAAATCAATATATTAAAATGCAATAAAATTCAATTTCATTTACATCGTATTTCTTACTGATTTTGTAATAGTAGCAAATATAGAATTTTATAAACATATCTTGCTTAAAAAGTGCGCCCCTCCTGTGTTAAATGAACTCGCCTAATCTTATTTATACAATGAAACTAGGATTATACATTGATTAAATAATTATCAGTATGTAAGTGTATAAACTAATGTTTTGCTACTTTTGAATTGCAGTTTTATTCTGAATTTAAAAGAGATCCGGAGGGGGGATAGTTTAACAATCGCTGCTATGATTCAACATTATCGTCATGCTTTTCAAAAAATGCCATATTAGTGCGAACACACCTGACTCGATCAGATTTGAATATATGCAGAGTAAATATGCTCCTGCAGTGTTTGGAATTACAGTGAGGTTATTTGAGTTACGGGCTGGTGCTGTTGCTAACTGGGAGAGCGTAGCCGTTGCAACAAGAAAAAGTCCGTCACGCAAAAGCTGCGTAAACTAAGCAAAGTCCTCACCTAGTAGAGTAACTTTAAAAAATAATATAAAATCCAAAATTATGGCCTTATTAGTTAATGAAATGAAATAAGTTATGGGATACTATGTAGTACTGGGGAAACAAAGTTAGAATTATCGCAAAATATTACGAAAGAGAAACCACATTTTTTGAATAATTAGCATTGAAATTAAACAACAAAAATTAATTGAATACTATTAATTAAATTATGTATATGATTACTGATAGGCAAAGCTATACTGTAAGGTTTTTTTAAACAGTTTTAAAAGTAACCATATTTATTAACTGAGCCATTGATATCACCTTTACATTCTCTAAAATAAAGAGAAATAAGAGCTACATTGTGTATTAAAGAAGAAGCAGTTCATTTGTTTCAATAAAACAAAAACATGCTACTATTTAAAACAAATACAATTTATTACGCATATATAACAATGAACAATAAACAATCGGAAGTTTCATCTGTTTTCAATTGCTTTTTTTTTTTTATTTAATTTATTTACGGACGCTCTTTAACAACACAGGTCATCAGCGTCCCATTCAAATCAGGGCGTGAAAAGGCCGAAAAATTTTGCTCAGAGGCCTCTTCTTTCAGGCTGGAGGTTCTTTTTCGTGCCGTAAATGTACGACACGGACCCACGGCTTTACTTCCCTTCCGAAGGAAGCCATACTTAGGGTTTTTACGCCCGAAAAAATCCATCGATCCTGGCCGGGATTGAACCCCCGATCTTGGATTTAGGAGGCAAGTACTACACCACCAGGACCAACTTGGCCTGACCAAGAAAACACAAAATTTAAGAGATTTTTTCAACATAACTACCATCAGGCCAAGAACTGTTAGAACACCCCTAGTATGTTCATAGGAAGAGTGTTAACTTTGGCAAGATTCCATTTTCTGTGAAAATATGCGACAATTTTATTTGAACATCCTGTATAATTCTTGACCAATTCCCAATGCACTTAGGTCACTCAAGAATCATATTCGAGAACCCAATTCCAAACAATTTATTCCATCGGAATCGGTATTGCAATCTTCCTAGAGTGGGAGAAAAATACTCTGCATGAAAACTGCACCATAGATTTCTTACTTCACAGAGTTGCCCTATTTAACCGTAATGAAAGCCCCGTATATTCGCTGCAGAGAGACTTAAATATTTGGAGAGACATTAATCCGCCACTTGCGGAGTCTTCCAAGCCCAGCGCCAGCTGGCCGCACAAATCACGGAGCTGGTTGGTTTTGCATACGGTTTACATTCCCGCTAGCCCACGTCTCTGTAAAGCAGATTTATTTCTGTGGAGTCAGAAGAGAGCGTTGTAGCTGGATTCAGATAATGACGACGCCAAGCTTAGGATGGCCTAAAGGAATTACTGTCGTCACCATAGTATCAGATATTGCGACGTGGTACTTGTTTTAACGTCCCATATTTTATTTGCAAGGTGCCACAATTATTACATTAATCACCTGATTTTTTTCACAGTAAAACTGAATAGTGGCTCTAATGCAGTTTTTATATTGAATTCAAATATGTAATTATACAGGTGAGCACAAAGTCTTTCCCTCATTACGAACAGTTATATCTCAACGTCAAGATATTATGTTTTTCTGTAAATGGCAGCTTAATGCTTATAGTTTCTATGGATACACTTCACCACCTGCTCCATTTGTTTCACTTGAACGTCTAGGCGATATTAAATTTCTCTCCGTGGTTGCCAAAATTTCTTCCTTGTGCCCTGAGAGTTTGCGTATGAGGAACTGGTGAACAAAACCATCATTTGCATACAAAGTATCGTTGTTAAAACAGGTATCATTTTGGGTAACTTATATTTTAGCTAAACGTACGTAAATTTAATGAATGCTTCGTTAATTTTCAATTTATTTTAAAAATATAATATCAAATGCATATTTTGAAAATATTAATGTCATTTATACACAATGGGTTTATCTTGAAAATGAATATGAGTATGAATATCTGTATTGCATTAAATTGTTATATATTTGTTAAATTTTATTCATATGTTAAATATTGTATTTATCTCTTGAATTTCTCTACCATACTTTGTATTCAAAAGCAATCATATAAGAACCAGCACAGCCTGAGTACTGGATTTCTTTTCCGATTTCTTCCCCATTAAACCACTTGTTCACATCCACTCGTGGCATCCCAAAGGAATAATATCCTACTCGAAAATCACCAACTTTTAGCTAAGCCAGAATGAAGTGTATATCACTTAGGATAAGCACTAATTTTATAAAACCTTAAAACAGTGTTACAAAACATTTCTTGTGTAATGAAAAAACTGAAAGAAGTTAAAATATATTTAGATACATGTCATTTGTGCATTTTTGTGTTTTTGTGGGTTTTTTTTTTTGTGTATATTTTGTGGGTGTTTTTTTTTTTTTTTTTTTTTTTTTTTTTTGCAAAGTTATCAGGTGATCTCTCTTCTGTAGTTTAAAAGGAGTACAGCCTAAGCTTTCATTTTTAAAAACAGTATTTTTTTTTACGTTGTATGTTTTGCTTAGTCCCTCTGTTTTAATTACTTTCGCCTATTATTTTGCACGTTAATGTAAATAATGAACTACTCGCTGATTACTTTAGAGTACTTTCTCGTTAGGAAATATAAACTGTGCAGATTGCGTCAAGTGTGCCACCAAATCATTCTGCGAAGTACTGCAAGCTCTGTTTATGCCGTAAGTACAAAGAGTAACTGATACTCGAATTTATGACCACATAGTTGTGTAATGAAATGGTTACACCATATTGGATCCCAGGTGGCTTAACAATAAACCACGGTCGGTTACAGTTCTACTGTGTCGACAGTTTAACGCTCCTGCTGCGTTTTGATTGGATACTAGTGTAGGGCAAATTGAACAGTGATGCTTGTCGTAAACTCTTGTGTTCATCTCTTTTATCGTCATCCTGTCGAACAAGCAAATGGCGTAACCCGCCCTAATGGCGTTTTGCGTTTCGTCCCAAAATGAACATTTAATCTTCTCATTAAAGCTAATATTGCATACATTTTCACACGGTGATAGCCTCAAGAATTGACGGGTTTTATGAGAGAATTGCCATGTTTGAATTGTTAATTAAATGTATTACGTAATGTAATCCACTTGAGTGCAACTATGTGAGATAGTATTTCTCTTAATCATTTTTAATAGTTTGTAATGCCCATTTTCACTACTGGGGCATAGCAGACGGAGGATAATGGTGGTAAGAGCACGGATTTTTGTAATTATATAATTTACTGTCATATATTTATGCACAAAGACATATCAAATGTTTACGAGATAGACAATTAGGAATGTTTCCATAAATGTTATTTTATATTTTATGAGAGAACGTAGGCTTTCACGCCGGAGTCGCAGATATTACTAAAGGTATCTTCCGGGCTGTTATGCCGTGGCCTGCTGCAGGCATCAGATGCAGCGATACTTTCTTCAAGAATACTTCGTACACGCCACTGAAGATGTCCGCCGCAGTTGTGAACGAAACGTCTGGAACTCCTAGCTCCAGCAGGCCACGGCATAACAGTCCGGAAGATACCTCCAGTAATATATTTATTTTATATTTTTAAATATTTTGTGTAGTATTATACTCATTACACCTGATTACATAATTTTACGTTTTAATATAATTACAGAAGTATTATTAATTTTTGATATATTACCAAACATCGGATTTTAGAGCAAATGCCTATTTTGTTCCTTTAGGAGAAAGAAAAAATAAGTATTAATGTTTATGTTTATGAAAATTAAAAGCTACCCATAGAGTTTGATAGTGCCCTTAAATCATTTTTAGAGCCTTGTTTGTTAATATTCGGCTTAAAACGTCTAAAACAATGTAAAGTTTTGTTATTGCACTATTTATTCACATACTCATAAATTTTTGGATTAACTCTACCAGGAAATGCAAAAATGGGTGAAATGTTATATTTGCGTCAAATAGAATTTCAACAACAATGCTGTGTAACGGTTAGTTTGAATGTCTGTTAGCCTCTTTCCCTCTCCTTATTTGGGTTGAGAAGTTTGCAGAGTTAGGACGTTATGCTATACAGTTTAATATGCCTAATGATAAAAGTGCATATTCTGTGCTAATCCGGCAATGACTAACAGTACCTCAGGATTATGCACTGCTAATTAATTATTAACCTAATAAAGGTGGGTTAGTGTTTAAACCCAACGTTAACAATAAAATCAAAATAAAATATCCTGAAGTTTAAATATAAGAGATCGTAATTCACTTTCTGGAAAGTGAATTCTTTTTCGTTTATTTTTATTTAATATATATGTACATCTCCAAAATGTAGTCAATTTTAATGATTAGCAAAATGTTTTTTTTATTTTATTTTATTAGACTACAGACTCAAATTTGTTTGGACAAAACAAAAAATTGAGGCCAGAAGAACGCTAATTAGTAATGCCATTAAATTAAAAATTTCAGTTTCAATTTCAAAATCATAAATCATTTTTCCAGATGTAAAAAAGTCCCTATGTTTTAATCAATAACTTTTTCGATACAACCGCCACAACAATTTTTAAATGTCGGTTTTAAGGTATACCCCCACTTTTAATTGGTCGATTTCCCTGCTTTTTAGAAACCATTTTTCTTGCTTAATTTAAATGGTATGTACCAAGTTTCTTGTGAAACAAACGAAAAGTAGTGCCTCTATAGCGATTTTTAATTTTGGATTGCAAATAAACCCCTACTCCTAATAGTCTTGTTCCATCGATTAAAAAAAAAAAAAGGCTTGTTTTATTTCAGTGGCATAGAAAAACCAAAAATTACCATCGCTAGAGTGATTTTTAAATTTTTGCTTAACGTTAACCCATACTTTAATTGTTCAATTTTTCTGGTTAATGAACTCGACAAATCGTTTGTTAATTGATCGTTATATGCCGAAATTCATTGAGAAAAAACAAAAATTATGTTAATAGACATATTATATGTACATGTGTATGCGTTGCATATACGGGATATAAATGAACTATACCGAAATAATTTAAGAGAGCATGGATATATCATATTTAAGCAATTTGGAATAGAAAACGTATGCCTAATCTGCTAAAATTTTGAAGCTCGGCTATAAGTTTCTAAAGCGCCAGTACGCCACTGGCTAAAGAAAATTCCCCTCGAAAGCATAACACGATAACGAAGACAGGTTTCTGGACGCATCACTCTGGCACCTTAGTTATGACGCTAGCTTTCGAGTAAGAGATGGTCATTTGTTTTCGAATTCGAGTCTCGTTCATCACATTTTTATGTCGTTTTCTGACTAGGGCTTAATAATACAGCGTTTATCCTACGTTTTAGGTTAATGTTTCAATTTATACACTTAACGTATAAATTCATATAATTACAACCTTTGCTTACCGAAGTAAAGTATGGGTAATCTTAACGAATTGGGTCTCATATATTCAAAGATTACTTAAATTTCATTAATAATTCTGTAGTAAGCGTATCGTAGCATTCCATATTAAATAAAAAGTTTAAAGGCATGACAAGAAATGAACCTGCGGCATGCGGAACATCAGCTTTTGACTTAAGCATTACGCCACACAAGCATTTAAAGAGCTCTCTCTAGAGTAGGCTACGTAATGCAAGAAAATTAATTGACGTTCAGTGTCGCACTGTCAAATGATTAGTTCGAGATTTGAGGAAATTTTATAGCACTAAATCTTGAAAACGCCTATAACGAGCTAGGGAAAATCGATATTTCTATGCTCGCAAGACAGTCTAAACCAATTTTTCACTCGACTTGGCTTTAACACCGACTTATCAGTATCTGATACAAAAACGTTTTAACACCATAAAACTGCGTTATGTTTAGTTGTGGACCACACATTGCCTATCTCAAATTGCTTAAATATGACATCTCCACACTCTCTGAAATTATTTCGGTGTAGTTCATTAACACCCTATATAATGGCAATTTTATACGCTAAGGTCTTTGGGCTCATTTCCACCATTTCATTCGTTCCATTCTTCTCAATAGACCTTGACAGTTGGCCGTTCGTTCAACACTTTCAGAAATAGTTTAATATTTTTGTTTTGTCTTCTTTTAATGTCCATAGGGAGGCTACTGTATATTTTTATAAAGTATTCCTTTTTGAGAAGTTGATAGATTTGATGATAATGATGATGATGTATGAAAAAATTTGGAATTATTTAGGTTGCATTCATATATACTAATAATGTAATTACCATACCCCGCCGCCCCTTTCTTCGGGCTCTACAGCCATTTAAATAGCTCCGTGTGTTCTTTTAAATCACACTGTTTCGCAGCATACGTTTTTATAAAATATCGTTTTTCTCAAAAATTCATTTTCACGTTCAAAATGACCCATGCGTCACAGTTATTGTTTAAATTCAATTAAACTTTTCTAGAATGTGCACAGGTATCCATTGAAATATTCTATGAGACAAAATACACGCTAACGCCAATAATAAATTTAAAAAAAAATGTTTTGTATGAAATACTGTTAATTATAAAGATTAAAATTTCTTATAGATTAAAAGCATTATCATAGTTCACTCATCAGATTTATTTAAAAAATCTCTTCATACAATTTTGTATGAAGCGTTTGTAAAAATGCCAACTAATTTTCTCAACTCAAGAGACGAGTGGAATATTTTGATTATGCCACGTATTTACGTAATAAAATTTATGAAACAATTTATAGCTCACCAAGTATTTATTCAATTCGAATGAAATTTGGTATACATATTAACTTAATAGCAATGCAGTCACAGTAAAAGTTTCAGAAAAATCCATACAAAAACGTGGAAATTTGAAAATTAACTCCTTTAAATAGTTTTTACTCTTTGTGCGATTTTTCCGAAAACTAATTACAAACCATTACTTAGCACGTACTACTCAGGGATCTGATCATAAATCATGCCGAACTAAATTTGACCGCTATTTCTTTAATATGATGAATCAAATTTAATGTTTAATGAATATGTAAGGGAAATATATTGTTCTTAGAAAAGTCTGTTACTCCTAATAGATTTGGAAAATGTTTTCATTAAGTTTAAATTGATTATATTATTTTTCCTCTATTTTATTGACTACCGTGAATAATTTAAATGTTTTTTTTTTTTTGTTTTTTTTTATCTATATTCAATTTTACAGGGAATTATTTTGCGAGCTTAGCGCAAGAGAATATTTGCTATCAGAGCTAACTGCCAGTAGTTTCAAACAGAAACTTTATTTTATTACTTGTTTGTTTATTTTATATTTATTAGAATGTGTTTTACTAATAGCAAAATTGTATAAATCGTTCACAAGTAGCTCATGGTGTTTGTTCTCTCTCAGACACGCCTGTTTACGAGTAACGTGCTAAAGTACATTTTCAGTTCATACTTTTAGAGATTCTCTAAGGAGGCTTGCAATCGGTTATCTCCCCCCCCCTCTCCACCTCCTAGTTGCTGCTCCAAGTGCTCTTTCACGACATGCAACTTGTTCACGTGGTTACCAGCTTTTCACCAGATACTTTCGAAATGCAATGAATTTTCTTTAACATTCCTTTGTTTTTCAGCACGCGCGCACAATAAATACTTCAACTGTGCATCGGTTCATACTGTAGGTACCTCCGTGTTGCTTGTAATGCATAGACATGATAAATTTTGGTGATTCGATTACAACATTAGCGTTAGATTTGTCGAGCAGAGTAAGATATGCGCAATACAGGCTAAATAGTACCCTGCGACTTATATTCTTGTATAGCCATACTTTTCATACTCCAAAGTATGTGCTTGTCAAATTTTAATTATGTATTTGCATTAGTTTGAAAGTTATAAAGGAAAAACTAGGGCCAACAGTGGGTGAAACAAGCTGTCCTTGCTAAGACTGGTCCCGAAACTTCCATCAGAGCGATGTACACGTCTTTTGTTAAGCTTTATGTATGAATTCTGTAAACACGAGGCTTATAATAAAAATGATTCACATAGCAATTGATAAAGTAAACTCATCTCCGGGTTACAGGTACATCGCAGTCACGCAGCCCATCAAGTACGCAAAACACAAGAGCAATCGGCGGGTTTGGCTGACCATTGCCCTGGTGTGGATGATATCGGCCGCTATCGGCAGTCCCATCGTGCTGGGCCTGAACAACACTCCGGACCGGCGGCCGGATCTCTGTCTGTTCTACAATAGCGACTTTATCATCTACTCTTCTCTGTCCTCTTTCTACATTCCATGTATCATCATGGTGTTCCTTTACTACAATATATTCAAGGTGAGTTCTTGAGCCTTGGGTAAGTATGGGATGTTGTGAATAAAAATGAGTAACCACTTTCAAGAGTTTTACTTGACAATTAAAGACTCGTAACGTGCAACATGTGATGAAAGTGTGCGTAACTAGTGAGCAAATTCTCGCCAGTTTTCCCGATTTACTTTACAAGTGTTTACATGCCGGATCGTTTCCTCGACAATACTTTACAGTGTTTTCTTGCTTTGTTCGTCCCCTGGAATTGAAATATTCGTAAAAGGTATCTTGTTTATGCAATTTCTACGAGCAATTAAATAATTTACATAATAATAATTGTTATTCCGTATAATGGCATATTGCAGCAAAACCGCCACGGGTGGCCGAGGTCGTTAAATCGCGGACTCGTGAACGGGAGGTCTGGGGTTCAAATCCCGCAGGACCGTCCTTGCTGATTGAGGTTTTCCTCAGTCCTCATAAATGGCAAACGCCGGGGAGGTACCCTAAACTTAGGCCTGGAACGTTTCCTTCCTTAAAAATAAATCCTTTCCCAATATATCATTTCATGTATCACCAGTGTCCATCGCCTATGGTTCCTCTGTAGCAAAAACGGGCGTTAAACAACATTCATTCATACTGCAGCAGTGATAAAATGTAGGTAGTTTGAATTTTATTGGAATGCCATGGAAATTACTCATATTTAGTTCGGTATAGACATGCACTATGACACCTAGGAAGGCATTATTACTCCCAATACTTTATATTCAAAGATTACAAATTTAAACATTCGTTCCCTTCTAAATACTTTCCAGTCAATGCAAAGCATTTATCCCATCTCTTTTGCCATTCCTGAAAGACATGCAGGAAACCAATTCAGAAACCCTCGAACCGGCTTTAAGTTCCTATTTGGCCATCGAGAAAGAAGAAAAAGCCCACGGGGCTAGATCCGGGCTATAAAATGGTCCTTAACGCAGTAACTGCAGTGGCAACATGAGGCCTGTCTTTATCGTGATGGAGATGCACAAGGCTCCTCCTTTTTGGGGGGATGTGTTCCTTCATCAGTGGCGCAGAACTGATAGTCTGATGACTGTTGTGTGTTTTGAAACCGTGTAAGTATACAAAAACATGGTCTTAATTTCTGACTTCAGTACCTGTGTCTTTTTGGTGCTGGTTGGCCATGTTGCACCCATTCGATGCTGCTCCGCTTGCTTGGTCTCAGGATAATAACAATATACCCACGTTTCATCTGCATCGCCTTCATTATCAACACATTCTTGCCATTCTTCTTTATCAATAACAAATGCAACGGAGGTACCGTAAACCTGGGCCTGAAGTGCTTCCTTTCCACAAGTCTTTTCACAGTCTTTAAACAATTATGGCTTCAAATATCATCTTAATTAAAAATGCAATGGCTTGAGGTCAAGCGAACAAATAGTCCAGGCCGCTGGTCCTCGAAGAAGTTTCAGTATAATGTGTGCTGGTGTTCCATCATTCAATTACCACATACGACGGACAACATTAAGTTGAACTCTCCCAGTCACTCATTCAGATGTTTGAAAAAAAAACACGTTATTAATGTCTTTCAATCCTCCAGGCCAAGTGAAAGACCTAACGAATGTGTTTTTCCTGCCCATAGGGCAGTTTTAATTTGTTGCTGTTATTTTAATTTTTTTTAAATGTGTTTAACGACCGTTTTAACTACTGAAGCATCACAGGCGATGAGCACTGGTGATACATGAGATGAAATAATAAACTGGGAAGTATTCATTTTAAGAAACGAAGCGTTCCAAGACTAACTTTAGAGTACTACATCCCGAATAGTTGACATTTATGAGGATTAAGGAAAACCTGGAAAATATCTCGGTCAGGGAGGACGGTCCTGGTGGTAATCGAATCCCAGACCTCCCGCTCACTAGTCCGCGTCTTAACGATCTCTGGGGATATTTGTTGCTGTTATCTTGCTTGCAAATTGCCATAAAATGTTTTATCCGACCAACTAATTATTTTGTGAAATTTGCAAGTCACCCCTCGGTACTAAAAGCAACTTCATCAGTTATTTATAGGAAACAGAAAATCCTGGCTAGTTAGGTTATTTGAGTTACGGGCCGTTGGAGCGCGGTAGCCTGGGGAAGTACAGCCGCCGCAACTGGAACAGAGGAGATATAGTCCCTGTGGAAAACGTATTTTTACTGAAAACATAAAATGAAACTGTATTTAAAACTGATAGTAATAAACGTGTGCTGAGAGAGATGTTAAAATGTGACACCTCAGTCTGTTTTATATTTCATGTAACTTTTCTCTAGTACGGCGGTTCTTGTAATTGAGAGATGCTGTCTCTCGCAACTATGTAACAAGTTGCCTAACTGGAACATGATTACCAGCATATTGTTTCTTACAAGTCACCTTACTACCTCTGCACATTGTAAATAAAAACCCTTCTTCAAGACAGAATAATTGCCACACAATGAAAACATCGAGTAACACACCAACTCACAATCACTCACTGACAAAGCCTTTTTCAAAACAACTGCAAGCTACTAACTGCACATGCATTATACGGCCTTGACGGCCAGCTTCTCCCCACTCTGCGGGCCCGTAGTTCAAACATTATCTTACGTTCATCTTCTGAATATTCCGCTATTCTAACGTCCTCTAAGAGAGTCGGTTCTGGTGGTCTAGTAGACCCAAGGTTGCGGGTTCAATTCCAGTCAGGGTCGAGGATTTTTTCGGGCTTAAAAATCCTAAGTATGATTTTCTTCGGAAGGGCAGTAAAGCCGTGGATTCCGTGTCGTAAATAACGTAAAAGAACCTCAATACTGATAGAAGGGGCCTCTGAGCAAAATTTATCGGCCGTTTCACGCCCTGAATGACTTGAGGTGTTAAAGACGCGCCCTTAGATAAACAAAAAGATCCTCTAAGAGTTCGTGAAACCAATCAAAAACACGAAACTTGGTATTTTCCATATGTGGATAAGTTCTTTTACTTGTTTTAAGATAATGTTGTTGATCAGTGAAGTATAACACTGTGTTTTAAGACTCCAATACCTTGCTTCAGGTCCCAAATTTCCAACATTTTAAGTATATGCATAAGTTTTCTCTTTAAAACATGGTAAGCCACTGGTATCCTACAGCTAAAAGAAACGACATAAGCTCTGTCAGCCAGAACAACGCTTTAGGTACTTCGTGACGTCATTCATAAACGAAGACGAAGTTGGAAGAGAAAGAGATGTAATTAATTCTCCATTCAACAACACCGACATTTCTTATTACCTTATTACGCCTCACTCCACAAATCTTCCGCCTCTTCTGCTTTCTTTCAGTGCCTTGGGAATATATTAAAACCCAGTGACGAAAAAGTTAGCAGAACTTTCTTGTAATTAAACAGGTTCGTTGACTGAAACATTAGACGAGCTTCCTTATGCTTTTTGAATCCTTTTCGGTTCCTCAGAAAATCTTCATATCGTCATTTTATAAGCACAATATATGATTATGTTGTTAACTTGCATAATATGTACCGTTTCTTTCTGTTGTATCACAGATCCTTATTTTTAATTATACCTCCCCTTGCGAAAGAATAATGAGACTTACGAGGGACATTCAAAAAGTTTTGCAACCTACCTTTCCGTTGTTGGACTATAACGTCTACAAAAATGTAACTAACGGAGCTATCAAAATTTGCATAAGTGCCAAGTTTAAACTTACATAGTCACTGTCGTACAGTCTGTTGAAAAATCATGAATATTTCTAAAGAAAACTTTAGATTCTACATTTTCACACGCCATAAGCTAGGAGAAAGAAAGAGAAAAAATCTAGGAGCACTTGGTAAACTGTTCATGGTGATCAAGTGTGTTCATTTAATTCTTTGCAAGATGGATTCGATCATTTAAAGAAGGCGAGGGATTTTGAGACAACCTTTGTCTGGCCGGCCTCAGAAAGCTGTGAACGAGCGAATAATTCAAAGAGTGAGGAACATGGGAAGGAAAATCGGCACATTCTGTTGTTGAAATGCTAAGTATGAAAGTGGGTATCAATGTTGGCAGCATTGAGGTAAACTCCATTAATATTTAAAGCTGCGAAAAAAAAAAAATTGAAGAGCTGAGTCGTCGGTATCCAAAGACAGGAACTTCAAGGCTACTGCTTTTGCACGACACTGCGTCCCCTCACTGAACAGCTGCAAGTATGAGAAACTAGAAGTGGCCCAAGTTCAATTGCTTGACCATCCACCCTACAGCCTTGACCTTGCACCGTGCGACTTCTGGTTGTTTCCTCGAGTGAAATCTTGCATTGCTGGAAAAACTTTTAAATGAGTGCAGGGCCTTGCTAAAGCTATAAATTCAGCTCTGTTGACAATATCTCAGTGCTAGTATCGTAGTGCTGTTGACAAGAGGTTACATCGTACTGAGATGCAGAGTACTTTGAAGGGTTGTGAGGATAAGTTTTTGAATTCAGTCCTTAGTTTCAATTTTGAGGTGGCACTTGCAAAAATTTTAGAATGCCTCTCGTAAGTCACAGAAAAATTCAAATATATAAAAATGTTGCATACAATCGCATAATAACCTAAGCCTTGCTTAGCTAAGCACGTAATACCACACAGTAATGCCATAATTTATTTCATTTCATTAATTAATAAGGTCATACTTTACATTTTACATTCTTTTTTAAAGTTACTCTACTTGGAAGAATTCCCTTGGTTTATGCAGCTCCTGCATGACGAACTTTTTAGTGATATGGAACAGGAGTGTTAGATGAAAGATTTATTTGTTCAGTACGCTTCCTGAATAGGCACGTTTTTTTCCACCTTGTTTATTTTTCTCCGTGAATGTGGTATATTGACTCAGATAGCATTTGAATAGCTCTACCCTAAATTGGGGAATGGAAAATACTCCGGTAAAATGAATAGCTAACTGTGTCGGAAAATAATTTTAAATTAAGTTTACCATATATTAAATTGATTTTAAGGCATTTAAAATTCTTAAAAAAAAAAATCAATGGCAGTACTTGAAATGTTCTAGAACATTGGTTTCCAAACTTTTTAGGTAAACCATACTATTTGGAGATAGAAGGTAAACAGTCAGAATTTAGAATTTCAGACATGTGAAAAATGTCTTATTAGTTTATTTCATTACAAATATATGTTCAACTCCAATATCAATACGTACATTACAAAACAAACAAAAAACCGTATTATAACAACACATTTTAAAAGCATTTATTATAAATCTATAATATTTCCTCATAGAACTGGTATGTAAAACAAGTTTTAATGTTGCAAAACCAAAAATGCTATTTGGAACCATAAAAGAACTATTCTAATGAAAGAGATGAGAGTGAGTTGCTACATCTGGCTGAATTTGGGACAGCTGTGGCCGAATATCTGACTCCGTGTCAAGACGAGATTTGTGTTATGTCTTAGTACCTGCATAAGTAGAGAATCCTGATTCACATAAATAAGTAATTGCAAATGGCAAACGGGTGACTTTAGCTTAATCAGACAAAACTTTGAATTCGTCTTTCTTTATTTGTTTCTGAACAGATGCTGGAGGACATTGTCATTTGTTCTAATTACCTGATGCCATTTTGTCTTTACGAAGCCTGTACAACAACCATCCATCTAGGACGCTAGTTGAGCGTAATTCTGTCCCCTTTAATTGGTCAACTTCTTCATACAATTTTTGTATGTGGTTCAAAGCTGCATTTACAAAAAATGCCAATTAATTTTATCAACTCTTGAACCGCGTGGAACATTTTGATGATGCGACATATTTTAGTAATAAAATTTATGAAATAATATAGCTCGCAAAGTATTTGTCCAATTTGAATTAAATTTGGTATACATATTAATCTAGCAGCAATGCAATCACACTAAATGTTTCAGAAATCCGTATACAAAAATGTGGAACTTTGAATATTTACTTCCAGTGTATCAGAAAGCCTGTGTTCCATGACCTCACACTTAAATTTGTTTTATATCAACTCAATCCTGGGTTTTTGTGTGCATATACATCACTCACATTTGAAATGAATTCTTGAAGTTTCACTATTTATCCTCCCTTTGCAATCCAAGTAAGACGACGTGTTTTTCCGCTGCAGAGAAGGAGAACATTATAAATGGTTAATGTGAAGAGAAATCAACCTATAATATCGTACCTCGAAAAATAAAATACGATTGGTGGAGTTTTTAGAATCAGTTTTAAAAAATAATCATATTATATGGCATCTACTGTAAACATAAAATATAGGAATCTTTGCGTAACCCAAATGACGAAATAACATAATCTGCCGAAATGTGTCCATAAGTTTGTTCGTCAGTTGGGTGACGAGCCCCTTACTAGAATTTCATACTTATGGAATTGTAAGAAAATACTTGACGACAAATCGAAACTGTGATTCCCGATATATTGAATACCTTTCGTAAGCGGCTTGTGTCGGTATGCATTTATTCTAATCACAACTGTTTTTATTTTTGATATAAAGTTATGTGCTTCTCATACATCAAGGTAGGTCTCTGTTAATTGTTGCTGAATTAGACCCATTAGTTTCAAATGTATAGGAGAAATTCGGGGACCGAGAGAGAGTGTGTATGACTCTGTATTAGAAAGAGAATGTGCCGGAGTATTTACTGCTAACATATAAAAGAAAATTAAAGAGTTACAGAAATTTAACAGGTACTTTCTTGAAAGGGCTGAAGTTGAAAGTTTTTATAATTAGATACTATTGTGGCTCGCAGTAAAAAAGAAATGAGAAGGGGACGATAAATAAAATGTGTTTCGATTTTCAAGCTAAAATCCCTATATCTTGTTGGCAAAAATAGTAGAGTATGAAGCTTTTATTTTTATTAGTAATAAATTACATTTCTCACGTTGCATTCTTTATAAATATACAAGTAGTAACATGGATAAAAGAAGGTTATACATAAACATTTTTAAATTTTCTAACCGTTTGTATATTAATGCTCTGAAATGATTCTTTTATGTGTTGTTTCAGACACCACACATTCAGAAATATTCTAATTCATTTTAAAAAGTATGTTTTTGGACTTGTGTTGCTTCTCAGACGATTCGGGTATTATTTGATTTTACCGCAGTATCGCCAAATTTACTTACAAACTCAGAGCCGAAAGTAGTTCAAAGATTTACTTCAATAAACTTGTACACCTCACACTTTCTTAGCAGTTGCTCTCCCGGTGTAAGGATCGGCAATGAAAGCGGATCTGGGTCTTTTTATCTTATGGAATAAAGCTACGTCGCCCTTATTACTCCTCGTGATTTTCAATTCCATTTTCTTCTTCTTGTTTGTTTGCAGTTCGGAAAGTTTGCTCCCAGAAGAGCGGTGGCCCAAGGCTGTTGCAGGTGCGGGTCCAGCTTTAGAACACTTTGTTTGATCATAGGCCTTAGTCATTCTTACTCCGTCAGGAGGGTAGCCGATTTTCAACTTATGAGCAAGACCGAGAATGATAAATTTGGAGATCTTTTCTCTCCAGCTTGGATGTTGAGTGGTTTGCTTCGAAGGCGTGAAAGACTTTGTTGGTCTTTTAGGAGCTATGTCTTCACTTTTCTTGGGAGATTCTTCCGCAACAGCAGAAACGCGCACTCTGTCTAATTGCACAATTTCCTCAACAGCCGTTATCTGGCCCGTTTCTATCTCCGATGATTTGCTCTCTACTATATGCGGATGTTGCTCTGCAATAAATTCCGCCTCCACTATAGTTTTGTATGTGGTTCTGATTATTTCTTTTTCTTTGGTTATATCTACAGTAGGAATTTTCGTTGCAGGCATTAGCGATATATCTTCTTCAGACAGTTTCTCATTTGCAGGACTTTGTTTTATCAGGCGACCAACAATACCTTCAGGTTCTACGCCTTCGATCGTTATGCCTTCCAGATTTCTTGCTTCAGTTGGTAATACCGTAGTAGCGACGTCCCCATATTCTGTGCTTTGTTGCTTGGAATCCTCCATCTTTGTTAAAGTAGTGCGCCTGTAAACAGTGAGAAACAAAAGAATTTGCTTAAATCCACATTTAAAATTAAACCCAGGTAACAAACTCTTGAAATTAATTACCCTATGTAAAGTGCATTAGAATATGTGACAGATTCCACATACAAGAGTTAACTTAACAATAATTTTTTTTTAAAATGGCTTCCAACATAACCTCCCAAGAGTGCAATACATTTTGTGCAACGATTTTCCAATGCCTTCATTCCATCACGTAAGGTACTACGTCCAGGTCTGCAAAATAAGCCTCCATGTAGCTTTGGCTTCCTTCTCAGTTGAAAATAAAAGACGTTTTGAGCTTAGGAAATAAAGAAATTAGAATGGAGCCAATTCAGGGAAATAAGGTGGGCGAAGAAGCCCATCGTACTTTAAATAATTGGGCCAAGCTAATGCAATAACTCCAGTGTGGCGGCGTACATAATCCTGATATAATTGTTCCCGAAGGTAAGCGCAATAATCTCCATTTATAAGCGGTGTATTTCATAAGTTCTCGGAATGAAGCACAAAGACGGCATAACTGTTCGAAATTATTCTTATTTTTCAACATTTTGTTTATTTACGGACGCTTTTTAGCGTTTCAGGCCAGCAGCGTCTTGTTCAGTTCAGGATGCAAAATGGCCGATAAATTTTGCTTGGAGGCCTCTTCTTTCAGGTTTGAAGTTCTTTTACGTGCCGTAAATCTACGACAGAAGACCAATGGCTTTACTTGCCTTCCGAAGGAAGCGGTAATTAGGATTTTTAATTCAGCATAGTTTCTCTTGGCACTAATGCACTTTGTCCAGCGATGCTCCAAAGCCTTTATCCCATCACAAAAGTCATCAGATTCCTCTAGGCCTGCAAAATACACCTCAATGATTTAAGCTCTTCGTCGGACAAAAATATCTTTCTACCAAGGAATTTTCTCAGTTTAGGGAACAGTTGGGTATCCCATGGAGTCAAGTCAGGGGAATAAGGCGGATGTGGCAGCAAATCATACCTCAATTCATTGATTTTCGCCATTGCAACGACACATGTGTGAGGGCGAGCATTGTCTTGATGAAAGATGGCTTTCTTCTGTAATAAACCCGGCCTTTTCTCCCGCATTTTTGTCTACAATAGTCCAAAAGTTTATCATGATACGCTCCAGTGATTGATGTTCCAGTGGGGAGATAAATAAATTAACAATATACCCTTGTCATCCCGTCATGATCTTCCCGGCCAATTTCATACATTTGGCCTCTTTGGCGGCGGAGATTCGTGATGCTTCCATTGTTTGGACTGCTGTTTTGTTTCGCGTGTGTTATGTGTACACATATTTCATCATTGGTCACAAATCAACGCTTAAAGTCGGCGGGTCTCTCTGAAAACCGGCCAAACTTTGCTGAGAGATTACCACTGTGATTCGCTTTTGATCCGAGTCAGCAGTGGCAGCATTCTTCGTGCCGATAATTTTTTCAAGTGCAATTCTTTCTTCAAAATGTGAAATACGTATTCCCCTGAAATGCGCAACAATTTGGGCACCTTTAATAGACGATCCTCTGATTCTACATCTTATCAATAATTCTTGATGTCGTCGCGGATTTTGGTCGACCGCTGTGTGGATCATTTTCAAGATTTCACGACCGCGTTTAAACACCGCGGCTCGTTTGAAAACAGTTAAAAATGGTGCACAGTCTCCTAGAGCGTTTGTAAAAGCTGATGAAGTCGGTCATAGAGGTCTAGTGGTAACCATATTTGCCTCGTAAACCCAAGATCGCGGTTTCAATCCCAGTTAGGGTCGGTGAATTTTCTCAGGCGTAAAAACCCTCAGCATCCTTCAGAAGGGAAATAAAGCCGTGTGTCCCGTGTCGTAGATTTACGGCACGAAAAAGAACCTCAAGCCTGAATGAAGAGGCCTCTGAGCAAAATTTTTCGGCCGTTTAACGCATGAATTCAATGGGACGCTGATGAACTGAGATGTTAAAGAACGTCCGTAAATAAAACAAATCAATCAAATATCTGATGAACTTCTGTTAAATTCCTTTCTTTACCAAGTACTTAATAACCACACGATGTTTGATATTTGCCATTTTTCACATACACACATCTACGCTGTAATAATAACAAAAATTGATAACAAAACCGCTTCGAACTGCTGCTGCAATCTGTGGGTCATTCTGAGAAATTTTCAAATCACTCTCTTACTTTGCTCTTTTTGAAGATAATGATTTGAATTTTTTTTTAAGAACTTCATTATAGCTTTTAGTTCCCCACTATGGATAGAAATAGAACGCATATTTGTTTTAGAACGTCCAACTTGTTCGAAATATGTGAATTTGTATTTATGGAAATTTGTTGTTGTTGTTATTATTATTATTATTATTATTATTATTGTTGTTGTTGTTGTTACATTAAAGATAATTGAAGTTTAACTAAATCATAAAAATATTATAAAAACTATAAGATTTAGAATTAAAATACCGCATTACTAAATTTTTTCATATAGTATAATATTGTTATGAAATACGTGTAAAATATATTTCATTCTTGTATTTGTGGGTATGCCCTTTCTTGGAGCTGGTATCAACAAGCCTCTAAAAGTATTTATTTTTGAAACGAAAGGAAAGTAAATGCTGCAGTTAAGTTCTTCCTATTGAAGTGTACCGCTAAAGAACAAACAAGCAGGTAATATGACTTCATGGTATAGATATAGAGAGCCACACTTTGTGCTTTTTAACGGGTGAACTACTGTAACAATGTAGCTGTTACTTATGAATTATTAATGCATAATGAGGAATTCGTGTTATAGTCAACGGTTTCGAGTGACAAACAAAATGTGAGACATCTGATTTTGCATAAGTAGTTTTCATTGATAAATTAAGGTTTAAATTGTTGATAAATTAAACTGTCGATTTATATTTTTCTTTTCTTTTAACCATAAATTTGTTGGACGTTTCTAAAATGTTCGTTTAATTTTTGACAGTTTACGTTCTTATTTTAAAAACTGCACAAAATTAAACACCTGATGCGGTACAAAAATGTGCATACATATTCGGGTTTAGTATACAGAAATTAACTTAAGTTATATTTTCGCATCAAAGTGTGTCAAAATTAAAATTATTAACTTCATTGGTTTTGATATTTTTAATTAAAATTTTACAAACATATCTTACTTTATACAAAAAAATCTGAATACAGGTTCGGATTCAGGGCCCTTAAATTAAATGAAAACTGCCATGTTTGCTTCTGAAGCAGAAAAAGGTTTCAAAATGGGATTCTGATAATGAATTACAAAATGTAATTCATTATCAGAATCCCTTTTGCATCCCAGATAACTGCTGTCATGTCTTTACTGTAACTGCAATTGCTTTCTTTGGAGCGGGCAACAGATTCCGTCCACTGTTTCGATTACCGTTTGCCTCCTCGTCTTGCATTGGCGTTACAGCCCAAGGGGAGTCTTGGCCTGCCGCAGAGACCTCTGCTTCCTCTACCTCCGTCTTACGACGGGGGGAGGGGCATGTGATCAGGCATCCCGTGGTCGCCTATCACGCGATTCCCTAGATCGAAGAGCCACCTCTTCATCAGGCCGCTTCCTAATTATGTTCAAGAAGCTGGGTGGACCCCGTTCCAGACCTTCCTGAGAGCTTATCAAATGATTATTACGCTTACCTTCTGTAACAGTTATACCTGGATAGTCAGCAATGCCAACTGCTAGACCATGAAGTGAATCACCGTTTGCCTATCGGGCGTAGTAATGAACCCAGGGCAGTAGATGCTAAAAATAGGTTACTTGCTTTATTTTAATTGTGCATCCGTTCCCTTGAAATGTTTATCAAAGTGCTTATTTCGCTCAATCTATCTGTTCTACCTGTTAGCACTAAATCGAGGATTTTTGTGATCAACTCTTCTATAGAGAGTGGGGCCGTATGTAGGATGCGGTCGTTGCTCGAGGAAATTAAATGATTATTTGATTTCTTGGTTGGATGCCCGTCGGGATTAAGAATATTTATCTCAGGGAAATTCTGGAATTCTGTGACTCGTTTGAATCAGAGGGAAGGGTAGGAAATCTAGCAGGCTACACGAGCTAGCCACCATTTATTCACGTTATTATAAAAATATCGGACTGTTCGTATTGGACGCCCACTTATTCCAATTAGCTCTTACTATTCCTTCCTCCGACTCCAACCATTGATTCCTAGCCTCTACTGCTCACTCCTATCACAGCACTACTAACTGCTTCTCTTAATTTTTTACATTATATTAGACGTAAAGTTTATTGTATTGTTAGGAACCTCGCTAAAAATTATGGAGCTCGGTTCGATTCTCTCTGGTTTATTGGTCCTTCCTTAATATCTATAATTATACTGACTCGCTCTGATTCTTTCAATTTTGGAAAATTCCTATTGGTTGAGCTGGACTAATTTTCTAAAATAATTCTTTTCGCGTTATAATAATTTCAAGAACGGACATTCCTGCCATAAACCTTTTCTGAAGTGACATCCCTTCACTTACCCACAATGAAATCGCGATAGCCCGTGTCTCGGCCATAAATAAGAAGCACCCATTTGTTTCTAAAGTCATGTCAGAAACCCGTTGACGTGTCTAAATGTTACCGTTAAAAGGGCTATAAAACACCTGTTATCAGCTAAGGTTGACATCTGTTCAATTTTCGACAGAAGTCTTCCCTTATTGTCATTATGCACCGTTAACTATACCTATTGAAATAAGATTTTGCTCTGCGCTAGTCAAAAAGGTACATTCCGTGTCTCGGCAAATTGTTTTCCCTAAATCCTTTCCGAGGAAACGGGTTCGCGTTAGAACAAGGCTACCTTCTTCCCTCATCCAATCTTTTAATATTCCAATGGGACAAACTTAAATACGACACATTCCATAATTTAACGAGCAGTCCGCTTGGACATTTACACAAATACACAATGATCTTCTACTAAAGATTTAGCACAGGTGCTATCTAAATGAATACAATACTCTTAATACAAATTACATACATGCATCAGATCATATTTACATTAATTATTAACAAGATTAAAACCGTATTAATTTTATCAATAAGAATAAGAAAAATTAGACTCGTGCTATAACCTTTCATCCTCCAAGAGCTGAAATAAACGTTTACTTTTACAGACGAATATTAAATGTTATAACAATAGGTTACTTGATAGCAACAAAAATAGTTGCTTGTTGGTTATGGAGTGAAGTTTAAATGATATTGCCAAAGGTTTTTTAAAAGTTTTTTAGAAAACAAATATGTTAATTTTATTACACGAAATAATGCTTACATTACTCAGAGTCGAAATCCATTCGTCTCAATATAATGCTCCATTTTCTTTAATAGAACCCTGAAATCAGTTTTGTAACAATGAAAGATTTCCCGCTTTGTCACTTTAGTTGCCAAGAGGTAGATGGCGAAAATAGTTCAAAAGAAAAAGCAAAGGAAAAAAATTCATTGTTCGCACTTCTTTTGTGCCTACTGAGATTTCGTTGAATAAACTCACACAATACAAGCTGGTTAATTTAAATCCGTTTGTTTTGAAGTATTTTCATAGTTCAATCCAACTTTAAAATTACATGTTCTTAAATATAGTGATTTATCCAGAATTTACTCAAAGAGTGGGTTTCAGTTTTGTATTTGAAATAACTAGGGAATAAAAATGTGTGAATAGACATTTTAACAAGAAAGTGGCATTTTTATAAATTTATAAAATTAATAGTTTAATTGTGGAATTATAAAACCCAGCACTATCCTTTATGTTTTAAACAACATATTACAATGTTTCATATTGTAGTAGAACAGTGGAGATATTTTAAGCATTACGATATATAATTATGACAAAATAAATGCTATTCTACATTATTTGTATGTTTAACAGCGTTTTACAACCCACATATCAATCATGCATAGGATGCGTATCATGTTTTAAAAATTAAATAAAAGAGAAAAAAATGCATTAACCTTGAAAGAGTGCAGCACTCAAAAGGGGTTCTAACATCTATGTAGCTACTAATAACTGCTTTATATCAAGCATAAAATTTACTCCGGCTCTATATGGAGAGAGTCGGTCCTGGTGGTGTAGTGGTTACCATACTTGCTTCCTACACCCAAGAACATGGGTTCGAACCCGGCCAGGACCCATGGATTTTTTCGGGAGTAAAAATCCTAAGTATGGCTTCCTTCGGAAGGAAAGTAAAGCCGTGGGTCCCGTGTCGTACATTTACGGCACGATAAAGAACCTCAAGCCTGAAAGAGAGGCCTCTGAGCAAAATTTGTCGACCGTTTCACGCCCTGAGTTGAATGGGACGCTGATGACCTGAGATGTTAAAGAGCGTCCGTAAATAAATAAATCAATAAAAAAAACTATATGGAGTACAGTAAAAGAAGTCTCATTGGCTTAAAAAGACTTACAAGAAAGGTCAAGTTTCATACGCTGCAGAAACATCTGTTAAATCAAAGAAGAGATCCGTATAGAAAAAAGAAAGATTTAAAAGCGTGCCAGCATAAGATAGGCAGTACTGTTCTGACCTACTTCATACTTTATCATAATCGTATTGTATTACTAATAAAATTATCTCACTGTTTATATTCTCATTAACATTTACGAAATAAATATACAATATAAAGTACGTTGCAAAATGATAATGCCAAGAAAAAACTGAAATAATATATATTTTAACTCACATCAAATTATATATAATCTTTATCATATGATTATTAAAAAACAAATACATTCCTTTAAGAAACTGCCGAATACAAAAAAACAGTCCGTTGCAAAATGATAGACCACTTGTCATTAATATCCTACAAATTAGAATCTAAACCACACAATCCGTCGTACCCTCTCCAAGCTTTTGTAACTCAATTTAAACTCCTACCATGCATTAATAGAAATATTCAACTTCTTCTCTCTGTCATGTTGCTTCCTATCGCGATAAACTGACCTGAATAAGAGTCCCCATATATTCTCCATAGGGTTTAGGTTCGGGGAATTGGCGGGCCATTCCATGACACTTAACACTTTCGTGGCGAAATCACTCCCTTGTGGATCTGGCAGTGTGGATGGTTGCATTGTCTTATGAAATATCCAATTCTCTGTTTCAATCCTCTCTGCAACAGGTGAGAGATGCTCTTCAAGCAGTATCTGATAGTGATGGCTTCCATACAACCTGCAGGGAACGTATGATGTGATTTCCCTCCAAACCCTAACTCGCCCCAGACCATCTGAGAATTTCTTCCTTACTGCTTGTTTGCAAACATTTCCTCTTCTTTTCTGAGGTCATGCCAGTTATATGCCCAACCATCAGGACCGTCCAAGTTCAATTTTTTTTTCTTTGTTAAATATTATTCGCTTCCATTCTTCCTTACAGCTGATGTGCTTAACCGAGTCAACCCATCTCTGTTTATGGCGAATCATCAGACGGGATTGTTCTTCTTTTTCTTATATTTCAATGTGTTTGTTTGTCTGACTAACCGGACAACCGGTTTGTGAACATTGACAGTGGAATCACGAACAAGTTGTCCCAGCTATGATCTATCAACACTGAACTTTCTGATCACTGGACTGTTTTGTCGACGTTTAAGTTTTTTAGGTCTTTTAGGCCACTTTTTCATTAGATAATTATTTCCTAGTTTCTGGAATTTATTTATAATTCTTGGTGACCTGCCAAGCTTTCTTGCTGTTTCCTGAGACGAAAATCCTTCTTCTTTGTAGGCTTTAACCTGACTTCGTTTGAAGCTGACAACTCTGCCTTTCGACCCATACTTAATCTTGCACTCTTAACAAATACCACAAACATAGTAGACTCACTTTGTAGCTGCAGAAAAGCATTTGCATATGAAAGTCGTGAAGTATTAAGCCTGATTTGATCATTTTGCAACACTATTCTCTGTCTTCCATGCATATGTTTATAAAGGTCATATAATTTGAAGTACCTACTTAAGTTAATATACATTTGATTTCATTTTGTATCTATACATGACAAATTTCATCAGTTGGCATTATGATTTTGCAGTGTACCTTATTATGTTCATTTATATACTAAATCTATTTTTAATTTGTATACTATAACTTGATACATATGTTCTTAGCTATGATAAAAGTATTTATTTTAGATGAATACCACACACAAATTAATCGGTAATAAATTATCTATGACTCTTCCCAACGCTGGGGTACTTTCTTAATTCCATGTTTAAAATCTGCTGGTTTTGAGCTAAAGAAGTTTGAAAATATCTTCGTTACCGAAGAAATTCCCTTGAAGATTGGTGGATAAACAACGGAAAAGGTGCAACATCGGGAGAATATGAGGAATGTGCAATTACTTCCCAACCAAACTCCTGGATAGCTGCTTTCGTCATGTTAGCGGAGTGTTTGTGTGCATTATCGTGTTGCAGCAGCGCTTGATAGTCTTTTTTCTTCAAGGGTGCAAGGCATATGAGTTGTTGACAATAAATTTAGTAGCTATGTTTATATTTCCAAGGATTTATCGTTGTGCACTGCTGCTTCTTAATCCACCAGACGCATAACATCATCTTCTGTGGATGGACAGATGCTGCTTTTTTGTTAGCACTCAGCTATTCATTTTTTATGTTGACATAGAGGCATCACTTTTCTTCACCAATAATAGCACTGAATGGGAATGGTTGGTGTTGTTCACGAACTAACCGACGACGAGCACAAATGGCTACCCGGTGATTTTTGCTATTTTCACTTAAAGCGTACGGCACCCATACAACGGATTTTTAACCTTGTCCATATAATGAAAATGTCGCGCATTGGTTGACTGATCACAATTCAACACATCTGCTGATTTTCGGGTTCGATGGCGTGGATAATCATGGATTAAAGAGTTCAGAAGGTCTTCATTAAAATCCGATGGTCTTCCTGAACGTGGCGATTCGCTCACGCAAAGTGGCCCTCTTTGAAACGAGAAGACCATTTACTTTCCCTGATTTCTCTAGTGGCATTCTCCCTGTAAACAGCACAAATTTTTCGAACCGCCTTTGCTCCTTTATTAAACTCACAAAGAATATTATGTCGGAAGTGATCTTTTTTTGCACTTGACACTCCATCTTCCTTACGTCACAATTTTTTTTTTTTCCCCCATAGCTGCAAAATTCAAGACGTATAAATAAGCGCAACACTCCAAATAAGGAATGACAGATGACAAACGGTAAACAGGGTTCTAGCAGCGCAGTATTATGATGACGAATAAAAATCTATGAACTGATGCATAAATATAATATGTTGTTAAAAATATCAGCTATGATGTTGAACTGTAATGAGATTTACTGTTCTGTGCATAACAAACTTCTAACTTAAAACTACCGCTTCTTTTAAAGTACAGCATTTTAACTAAAGACATTACCTCTTTAAAAATGTTGATTACTATTAAATATATATATATATATATATATATCAATTCCAAATTAGATAAAACATTGAACTTCAAATTTTTAAAGCAATATTTCCCTTAGCGAAAAAGTAATCAGAACCCTGTCATTCCAAGGGAGGATATGACCGCTGATGTGTATTTATCCGACATTGGATTGGATTATATGAATCGGAATAACCTGGGGAACTGTAAAATATGAACAAATGCAACTCACTGTACAGTGGGATTTACAAATTCTTCCAAGCGAGAGAGTTCAAAAGCCTAGTCTCAATTTTACTGCTGAAACATACACCCTTTTACTTGCACAACTTTTGTACATGATGCAGCTTGGGAAAACTTGAGTGCTGGGCGGAATATTTCATCCAAGAAGACATTTGCCTCTTCACAGTAACTTTACACCGTGCATCAACCTTTCCGGGAAAATGCACATCATTCAAGGGTTGAAAGAGAAGCACCATAGAGAGTTTCGCCCTTAAAAGAAGCGCGCTGTTGCCAGTGTCGCTCAGAATGGGTACAAGTATCAAGTGAGTTTATTTAATGTAATGCATGTAATCTTTATTCACAAATCTGAGATATGATTTATCTCTTTTTGTGTCACGTTGAATACAATATAATATAATACAATGTACAATACGAAAGACTCGTAAACAATTTTTGGGGGTTTTCTTCTAATTAGAAACCCCAAACTATTTTATATAAACATGTGTTATTTAGAATTAGTAATGGCTTCTTTACATTGTTTATTGTTTCTTCAGATCATTTTCGACTTTCTGGATGCTGAGTTTCCTATTGTCTCTAACCAATTTTTGGATGCAGCACTTTTCAAGTACTTTCACAAATGTAGTCCGAAATGCTTGTGGCTTTCAGTACATTTATTTTCCAGTTTTACAAACGAGCAACACGTGAAGTCAATCATGCGACAGTTGGGTCACTGCTCCGAGATACATTGACGTGGCATGTATTTATTTATTTATGTATTTATTTGTTTATTTATTTATGTATTTATTTATTTATTTATTCTGGCAGAGCTAAGGCTATTAGGGCTTCTCTTCAGTTCTACCAATCTTATAACAATTACTCTTAAGTTGTAGCGACAATATTACAACCACAACATTGACAGTGACGTGGACAATACTCATACACATATAAAACCGATGTAAACCTTTTTTTGTGAATAGTGTTTAACGCCCTTTTTACTACTGAGACACCGCAGGCGGAATGTAAAATATTTTTTGTTTGATTTGATTTATTTACGGAGCTCTTTAACATCTCAGGTCATCAGCGTCCCATTCTATTCAGGGTGAGAAACGGTCGACAAATTTTGCTCAGAGGCCTCTTCTTTCAGGCTTGAGGTTCTTTATCATGCCGTAAATGTACGACACGGGACCCACGGCTTTATTTCCCTTCCGAAGGAAGTCATACTTAGGATTTTTACGCCCGAAAAAATCCATCAATCCAGCTGGGTTTGAACCCGAGATCTTGGGTTTAGAAGGCAAGTATGGTTACCACTACACCACCAGGACCGACGAATGTAAAACATGAAATAGATAAACAAATATGTGCTAATACGCAATAATGAATAATGAAATATATCAACTTAAGAAAAATAAAAAGAACAATAATGATACAA
>CM060836.1:14830000-14842500 GCA_030762175.1 Metallyticus violacea
ATCATTCTACCAAGCTACTACCCCTGCAGCAACAAACCATCTCCCCGTCACCTTTTCATTGGAATTGCGGCCAAAACGAGCCCTTTAGAAGCCACCAAATATATCACAAAAGAGAATTAGTCCATCGAATCGTGACCTACAGTGTACCCACCATTAGACTTGAATGAATGAATTTATTTCTCATATATCAACATACAAAATATTTATAACAAAGTGAACAAAAAAAATTAAAATATAACAAATAGGATCAGTGTCTTCGTTAATTCCTGAAGGCACTAACTCTAATCAAAATTTAATAAATAAATATGTAATTAGTAACATCTTCATAACTTTGACTATATTACAATATTTTTAATTCTTAATGCTTCAATTTAAATATTCCAATTTGGTTAGCTCAGTCCCCTAGTCCCCGGTTCATCAGCAGCTACCTATTGGAATATCCTGGGGACCAGGCTCACCTTCAGTACTTGTGTTTTGCGATTTTCGTGTTTGTGTGCTTTTATAACTGTTTGTATGTGTTTGTGATTATCGTGCATGTGTGTGTTTCCATGGGTTTATAGCATCAATAACGATCGCATGTTAGCAAATGTGCTCGGTCACGCTTCCGCTAAATAGTAGAAAAAAACGCGTGTTTCGACTCCGGTGGTTCTCTGTTCTCAATATACAATCCGCGCATTCTCTAACGTTAGCTCTGGGAAAAAAGCAAATGAGTTCCGTGCACTATATTCAAATATTACCGCGGCGGAAGCAGGCAGCTCACAACTCGAATAACCTCATTGTATATTTCTAAAAGAATTATATACTTATCTCATAATATTCTGTTTCTGTTACTCCGTAGTTAAAACAAGAGTTTTTCGTCAGACAGTTATTAATGACTTGTATAAATCTATCGTATTACTAATATGTTAAAAAAGTTTTTCCAAGTGCTGTCATTAATATACATTTTACAATTTGGTTATACAGCGCGCTTCGGTTCACTTAACTTATTGTATTTTCAAGACAGTAATTTAACTAAGACGGTTTACTTACCTATTGCTACAGCATACGGTTTAGTGATCGCATTTGAGTAATAGTCCACAAACCGGAAGTTCTATTGTTAGTAACACAAATAAGAGAAGGTAGTGTATGCGATTCATTTACTTTAACATAACTATTTTTTTTTTCTTTCTTTCTTTGACGTGTGGCGAGACTGTATGCGGAAAGGAGAACACTATACTATGTAAGAATTTCATTTCCATGTACTTTTTGAGTGTATTGCAAATACCAAAGCAAACAAACAAAACCAATGTAGATATATCTTACACTAGTGCAATAATAGTTATGCTCACATCGTTAGCTACTGTATGCTAACTTTTCGCATATTTGCCTTAGTAGCCAGAAATTTGTCTGTTAAACTACGATACAAGTTACCTTTGTTTTATGAGTTACATAATGTACACTGAGCTGCGGAAGAAATGCCGATGCAATATATTATCGTTCTCCAAGAATGTAAGCAAACATAACCGCAGAAGAAATGTCGATACGATATATTATGGTTTTTTGGGATGTAAGCAAACATGCGAAGTGCAGAGCAGGTCAATTCTAAGAACATAATATTCCTATATCACTTCTGATGTTTTCAAAATGTTACAATTTATTTATAACAGGCTGAATTATATGATAAAATAATAATAATAATAATAATAATAATAATAATAATAATAATAATAATAATAATAATAATAATAATAATAATAATAATAATAATAATAATAATAATAATAATAATAATAATAATAATAATAATAATAATAATAATAATAATAATAGCGTTTGTATGCAAGGCCTTCTGTATACCATATGCCTGAGTGAAGTCCTCGTAACACCATAATATATCAACTTCAACTCGGCATTTCTTCTGCATGGTATAGTACTTAATGTTTTAAAAACTGAGAGTGGGCAATATCGGTTTAACAGAAAATAGGGTTAATATGTAGATGTTACTTAATGTATGGGCAATCACCGGGGAATTGATAGGCTCATTAAGACAGCAAAAATATATGGTCAATTTCGCTTAGTTTTTAAGTCGGTCGTTTTTAATCACCCATAGTTCCGTCGTATCTGCTTACATTCTAGTTCAATACAGCATGAAGAATTTACATGCTTTCAATAGATGTAAAATATATCATTTCCTTTATAAATAACCCCATATATAGTGAGATTATTTGAGTTACGGGCTGGCAGAGCGCAGCTGCATACTGGGAAAAGCCAGTCGTCAATTTAAGTCACGTGGCTCAAGATCGGGCGAGTAACGTTTTTATTTTAAGTGTTTAACGTCCATTTTTATTGCCGAGGCATCACAGATGGTGATACCGATGATAAATGAGATGAAATGTTAAGTTGGGAAAGGATTTCTTTTTTTAAAAAAGGGAGCATTTCAGATCTAAGTTTAGGTTATCACAGCCATTTGCCATTTATGAGGACTGAGGAAACCCTAGAAAAAACCTGTAGGGAAAAACAATTCTAACGCAAATCGAATACCTAATCTCCCCCTCTTGAGTCCGCGCCTTAACGACCTCGGCCACCTGTGGCAGTAATAATGCAATGAAAAGGTTTAAAAGTAACAGTTTAACTTGCATAGTACATCCTGTATATGTACACTACAATCGGCATTTTTAGACCGTTCGATGCATTCAACAATGCTTTGTGCACTCAAAATATATGTCTGGCAGTTTGGATCATTCTAACAGTCATGGAAAGGGGTTTGTCGTTTCGCACCAGTTTTCAGAAGAAAATAATTAGTTTTGTGAAGCCAATAGTCTTCTTGTACTAGTGACGCGAGCACACGAGTTTCGGAATGTCGAAACAAAGTGTAGGTAATGTTTTAAATCCCTCCCCCCGTGATAAGCGCAAGCGTGATACAAAGAGCAGCAGTAGTGGAACTAGAAGCAAATTAAGAGGTTCGATAAAATGTACAAATAACACTAACGAAATTGGAGAACATGACAGTGGTAGTGAGTATGGGCCCTGTGAACTGTTAATCCGGTCCCTCCAGCTTTAAGCATTTAGAACCGCCAGTTGTTTTCAATCTACATTTTTAAAGAAGTCTGTCTGTCTCATATTTTCAGAACTACGTTAATGGAAAGAACAGTTTTTAAGTGTTGTATGTTTCTGTGCAGGCGCTACGAAATCGCGCAAGAAAAGCAAGGGCGGCTAGGAAACCTCAGCTTTCGGACATCAAGCCCGGATCTGTCATAGAGAACGTCGCGCAAACGCGGCGTCTTGCGGAGACAACACTCGGACCCAGTCTCGCGGCGCCGTCAGCTGGAATGGAGGAGGAAAGACCGACCAATACTGGAAGCGGAAGCCAGGTATGTAAGTTGCTGAAGGAGAATCAAATTACTAACATTCATCTACAGTAAAATCTCACTAAGTGGAATCCATTTTATTTAACAAATGTTGAATTTAATCTTTTTCGATAATAATTTTATAAAATGAAGTGCTTGAAATGAGGCAAATTTGCAAATAATTATTTCTATATATAATAAATAGACCTCGGATTTTTAAGTATGAAAAATGTATGTTTTAGATACCTAAAATAAGCAACAAATGATTTAATTGGGTACTATTTTTCAATTTTGGACAAGAAAATCTTTATATTTTGGCATCTAAATGGGCCAAAAATGATTAAATTAGATACTATTTTTTTTAATTATTCAGTAAAGTATGCATTTTTATATTTTATGAGTATGACTATAAGCACTATAAGCATCACATGTTATATATTTTCGTAATTTTGCAGCACAATATACAGAGTGTGCCAAAAAATGTATACATACTTCAGGCAAAGAAAAAACTGTGTTAACGTAACAAACCTAAATTCACACAAACAGAAAATGATGAGCACTAATCATCTTAGACTTTTACAGTTCAACAGTTGCTCAAAATGCCCACCATCGGCGTCGATACACTTCTGAGTACATTGAACTACTAATTGAGCAAAGTTTGCGAAAGTGTCCTCAGCGATTGCGGCACATCGTTTCAATTTCTTCCCGAAGTGCTGCCAGTGTAGTTGGTTTTCTACGGTATACAACATCCTTCCCCATAGGTAGAAGTCCACCGGAGTTAGATCCGGAGAAGGCGGTGGAAACTCAATCGGTCCTCTTCATCCTATCCAGTGCCTTGGTACATTGTCATCAAGGTACCATGTACATCTCGATGGTAATGTGGTGGTGCATCATCCTGTTGGAATTAAAATTCCTCGTTTCCATAGAGTGTATGATTGGCGAGTAAGGCGGATGTGCGTATCATGTTCAGGTACACTGGGTTCCTTCAAAAAAGAATGGTCTAATTAGACCCCAAGATGACAACCCACACCAAACATTGACAGCCTTTTCAGGTAATTTCAGGTAAATTGACAGCCTTTTCACAAAATAACATGTGCATTGTTTGCACACCAGTAGATACAGTTATGCCGGTTAACAGTTCCGTTCAACTTAAATTGTGCCTCATCAGACCAAACAACTTTCCCTACGAAGGCCTCGTCCTCTTGCACCATATTCCGCAACCACTCACAGTACTGCATTCTCCGATCAGGGTCATCTTCATGTAATGCATGCAAAAGTCTTTGGATGTAAACTTTAAACTTTGTTGTTTTAATAAAAGAAGTACACTGGTTCTGTTAATCCCACTCTCACGTGCACATTACTTTGTTTATTTTTGCGGTGAGTGCTTTAATCGTTCCAAAACCATTGCCGAGGATGTGAGACTTGTTATGTGTGAGGTCTCCCAGAACTGCCTTTGTGGACATCGCATACGGTACCACGAGTCTCAAATTTGTCTCGAATGCGTGCAATTGTTACTCGCGTTGGTTGTACACACGTCTCCATTGCCTTTGAACTTCAACAACATTCTCGGTTTTCCAATACCACTTCAAAATTGCTTTCCGCTGTACAAACGGTAATCTTGGCTCCATTTTGTTGTAGCAACGCTAGCATAATAACGTAATTTAAGTCATATCTGTTTACAGAATATCATATGATAATCTTGGCTTCATTTGTTCATTGTTGATTTACCTGTCACTAGCAACGCTATCATAATGTATGTGAGTCACATCTGCTTTGAAGGTATATATGTTTATTAATATTTGTTTTAAAATGGAATATAGATAGTGTTGAAGCAATAGTCATTTATTTAACATTTCAAATAAAAGCTTCCTTAGTAAAGATAGAATGAAGGTGCTACACTGGGCTGGAAATAGCCCGGACCTGAAACCGATTGAGAACTGCTGGAAGGTTATGGGGAATGTTATTGCAAGAAACAAGCTAAACAATAAAAGAGAACTCCAGCAGACAATTGTGCACGTGCGGTTTCATGAACTGATAAGAATTTGTTTTCTCAATGCCCAAACAATACCATACAGAAATTAAAGGAAACGGTGACCAACAAAATACCATAAAAACGATGCAGTTGATTGGCAGCTAGATGTTTATCATTTATATTTATTAAAATGCTGTTTCACTATTGAGTGTGGTCGGTCCTGGTGGTGTAGTGGTTACCATACTTGCCTCCTACACCCAAGATATCGGGTTCGATCCCGACCAGGATGATGGATTTTTCGGGCGTAAAAATCGTAAGTATGACTTCCTTTGGAAGGGAAGTAAACCCGTGGGTCCCATGTCGCACATTTACGGCACGATAAAGAACCTCAAGCCTGAAAAAAGAGGCCTCTGAGCAAAATTTGTCGGCCGTTTCACGCCCTGAATAGAATGGGACGCTGATGACCTGAGATGTTAAAGAGCGTCCATAAATAAACCAAATAAAAAAACCTAATGAGTATTTACAGCGCATTACAAACTGAATATTCTAAAATAATGAATTAGCACATTTGTTCACAGTGTAACTTTATTTCTCTCTGCGAGTATTTAGCTTCTATTTTTTTTATAAACGAATATACAAAATAAAAATAAAATGCATAACAATAAGTCTTAGCACATTTATGGAAGAATGTGAAGGAAATAATTGGGCGGAAACATAGGATGAAAATTGCTTTAAGAGTAAGGCAATAACATTTTGTAAAAGCCGAGAAGAAATTAATCTTAGTTATAAACTCGATGAAATAGAAATATCCCAGGAAAAACGCTTTAAGTGCTTAGGATTTAGGATTTGCATAAGTTCCAAACTTGCATGAGAGGAACAAATTGACAGTGTTATGAAAAAAGCATGCAGGGGGTTACACTTTGATATGAGAATATTAAAAAAGCCAGTCCAATTGAAGCAAATAGTTTTTTTTTTTTTATCATTAGTTTGGCCCTTAATGAAGTTTAGAGCAACTTGTTGGAATCCATACAGGGTATATCAATAAGCATCCTTGGATAAATTCAACATACCACAGTAAAATTTGTAAAAGGTACAAAAAAGAACATGGAGACGATAATGTTAAAGCATTAGGCTGGGAATCACTAGCAGAGAGATATAAAAATGCGAAGATAACGTGATTCTTAGAAAGCAGATACAAAACAAAATGCATGGAGGACTATATGTCAACTAGGTTAGAAAAACCAATATACTGTGGTAGGAACAATCATAGTTTTAAAATCAATTGTAGACAACAGAAACGGATGTAGGTAAATTCTCTTTTGTAAATAAAACCATAAATGATTGGAATTAATTCCCTGCAGTTTCTTTGAGGGTTGTCCTTCTCTGATAAGTTTTAAAAGTAACCTAAAATTGTATATGTAGAAATATTTCATTGATATAATAGATGTGAATTTAATTAGTGTTAAAATTTAAGTTTTTCCTGAACTACTTGAAATATTGTTTAGCTCCTTATTGAATTTAATTGACTAACTTCGCTTAACTTGTTTATATTATTCAAGCTGATAAGTAATTAGGCCTAAATTTACCTGAATCATATTTTGTAAAACTAATAATATTATAAAGGAATTTAATTAAGTTAATATGTGTTAAATTAAGTTCACACATTTTAATTAGTTTGGCATATTTAACAAGGATGTTGGATATTTATGATTTTAGTTAGGTGAAATGTACTTGTACAAATTTAATTAAGATAATGTATATAAAATTAAGTTGACAAGTATTTAATTTGTTTGACATATTTAACTAGATTAACATGTTTTTAGTTAGGTGAAATGTATTTAAGTTAATATGTGTAAAATTAAGTTGATTATATTTAATTAGTTTGATGCATTTAGCTAGGTTTGCATGTTTTAGTTATATGAAATTGTATTAAATTAAATTAAATGTGTGCATAATTAATTTGATGTGTACTTAATTAGTTAGATGTATTTAGTTAAACTGACATGCTTTAGCTAGGTGAAATATGTTTAATTAATTTGATATATGTGAAATTAAGTTGACTAACATATTTAACTATGTTGATATGTATCTAAATAAATTAAAATATGAAATATATTTGACTAAGTTAGCTGGCATGTGTAAAATTAATTTGACATTTAAATTACATTGATTTGTTTAATTGTTTATTGGTATTTATTTAAGTTGACTTTATTAAGCATTTTGCTGTAAATAATCATTGTATTTTTATTATTCTTCAGATAATAAATACATACCTACTTACATAAAAACAATTAATCAAAAAAATTTAAATATTCTAATATTCTAATGGAAATATTAAAGAGATAAGGGTGAGCAATAATTTTTTCCACCACTGTAACTCAATTTATTATGTAACACTGTGGCCTGAGCCAGATATGTGGATGCCCCTTGTATTTTGCATTTTTCTTTGTTAGCATTTTCAATTAAAAAAAAGCACTGCTCAAATTGTGTATAAATACATTCTAAATAATTTATCTTGCTCTTACATTGCATTACAACTTAAAGCTAATAAATTACATAATTAAGAGCAAATGTTGCATTTACCAGAACTATCCTATATTTTATATATAATATCAAAAGCTATATTAATTCCAGTTTTTGCACAGTGTTAGTGTTGATGATTGAGTTTGGATATAATTTCAACAATGATAAGTTTATTTAAATTGTACTTAGGAAGTCTAGTAGAATGATATGTTTATCACACAACCGTTTAAAATTCAATAGTACCAACACCATGAATTAAGCATTTAAAAACTAAAGAAAGAAATAATAATCATACAGACAAAGCTACCTCACATTGCAGTCATATATATTATGGACAGTATAAAGAATGCAGAAATAGTTTGACAGTAACCATAGCATTTTCTTTTTTACCTTTGAGAATAAGAGAAGTTTAACATTTGAATTTTAAATAGAAATTTTAGTCCCTTCTGGCCTTTTCTTTTTAGGAAGAAGAAGAAGATATGGAGAAAGATGGAGAACACTCTCCAGGTTCAGATGATTGCCATATCATCCCTAATGATAAGTCCACAGAGTTTATTCTTGCAACTGTTGTGGAAGAAGCTGCGTAAGTAAAACATGCTCATATAAAATGAAATACTGTATGAGAGTCACTAAATAAGTTTTGAGAAATAATGGCCTGGGTGTAACAGAAATTACTCATTCTCACATATTGTGATGTAACAGTAAGACATATTTCCAGTAACAATCTCTTCTGAGTCGGATGTTTAAAGCACTTTTCATGATTTCACTTAAATGAGATTTATTCAGGACATATGTTTCATGGAACTATTGTCCACATAATCAGCTGTTAAACAATGTTGGATCATTGATTGACTCTGGTGGTCTAGTGATAAACTTAAATAAAGTGATGTCTTATTCTGGGATGTGAAAATTCATAGGTTATGCTCATGTTCTTTATATAAATCTTTTGCCATATGTTTAGTTTAGTTTTTTTTTTTTTTTTTTTTTTTTTTTTTTTTTTTTTTTGAACAGCTTTTAATATTTTGATGCCTTTTTCTATTTCATGGTTATCATTCCAAAAATGTGCTGCCACAGCTGATTTATATATTTGTTTGTAATAAATGTTTCTCCAATGTTATTTCAACCTAATGTCTGCATTTCTCTTTGTCTTCCCTATGTAGATTTTTTCACAATCCTTACAATTAATCTGGTAAATACCAGATTTTTTCTCTTTGGGCATGGAATCTGTTTTGTTTAATTTCAATGAATTTTTACACTGTATCAGTGTTGAGAACCTAAGATATTGTTGAAATTTTTTTTAAATTTCATATTGGTTGATATTATACTTTTTAAGTATGTTTTCCTCTGATAAATCATCAAAGTTGTTATTTGTTTAATTCTTTTCCTTTCTGGAATCTTTTGATTTTTTGGTTAATCATCTGTTTGTTGAACCATTGGATTTAGCTGCTTGTATTATGTATAGATATCATTCTTGTATTCTTCTTTACTCAGTGGTACATTTATTAGTATGTATATTATGCTGTTGAATGCTGTTTCCATATGTGAACTTGGATTGAAACCATGGTCTTTGATATAGTTGTCTGTATGTTTATCCTTTCTATGGATCCAAATTCAAGTGTATTATACATTTTATTATCTTCAGATCCAAAAATGGTAACAAAGCTCTTTCTGTTTTGACAATGAACTTAAAGTCTTAAACATCTGACTAAGAAGAGATTATTGATGAGTGTTTCACTGTATTCGATTCCAAATTGAATTAATATTAAAATATTTCCAGTGTTATAAGATCTGAAGTTTATCAGGTGCTATCATTCTGAATAAAGAAATGGAGATTAAACAAGGGAGTTTTCAACCTGTATTGCGTACAAGGAGTTTTTTTCAATAAATTATCTACCATGTGTGAAAATGATTGCTGAGAATGAAACTACTCTCATCATTATTAATATAGTCACTCTTGACTTCCATACACCTGGCCCTGAGAATGAAACTACTCTCATCATTATTAATATAGTCACTCTTGACTTCCATACACCTGGCCCACTTTTTTTAAAGTGATTTAGTCTCTTTGGAATTGAAGAATATATCTTGGTTCTCCAACCAATACAAAACCAGCTTCTTCATGGCCTCATCTTTGGAAAATCTCTGCCTACGAAGAAATATCTTCAGATTTCAAAATAGAAAATAATCACTTGGTATGAAATTCAATGATTGGTTTATATAAAACTGATACATTTCTTTCTTTATTTATTTTAAAATGAATGATGTTAACCACATCTTATTATACCTAAAATGTGGAGTAACTTTGGGATATTATTAACCTCTATAAACATTTTTGAAAATGTCCTCTCTCCTACATAAGGCTTAACTGAACACATCATCTATATTACTGGCCACTTGTTGGAGGAGGGCATGTGTTGTAAACTCTGTCTTTTAGGTAATCGCATAGGAAGAAGTCTGGTGCTGTCAAATTAGGAAATCTTGGTTTTTTTTTTTTTTGGAATCATGTTTCATGCTCATTTTTACTACTGTGGCACCACAGGCAGGGAGATATTGGTGTTATTTTGATTTAAAGTAAAATACTAAAAATCATGTCATCACATTAAAACTCTCTTTAAGTTTCACAAACAACTGTTGTGTTCACAACTGTGACGACATGATTTTTAGTGTATTACTTTAAATCAAAATAAGATTAACAAAAGTTTCACTGTGTGGATTCCGACATTCCGTAAACATAAAGACATTGGTGTCCATAGTTTCTTGGAAATTATCTGATCATCAAAGAAACTTTCAATTAGCACCATGGATTGGTTTCATGTATGGCATGTAGCACCATCTTGTTGAAAATATCGATGAACCAGCTCTACATCGTTCATTTACTCAACAAACTGCATGAAAATCCAGTGGTACCCTGCAGTGTCTACAGCCTGGTCAAAAAAAAATGGCCCCACTATTCTCTGTGTGGATATTGTGCACCAAACCCCAACTTTAACGGGTGCATAGGTGCTTCATGAATGACATGAATTTTGGGTAGTCCAATAGCATGATTTCTGTGAGTTCACATAGCCACATAAATGAACTATGCTTCATCTGTGAACCATGTGATGGATAATATGCCAGGATTTTGCACAATTAATGCCTTGTCATGTTATGTAGGAGGGAGTACATTTTCAACATTTTCTATAGAGGTTAATAATTGCCCAATGACGCACTATATTTAAGGTATAATAAGTTATGGCTAGCATCATTGATTTTGAAATAAATAATTGTGTTATTTCCACATAAATAACTCTGTATATAAGAGAACATATGTCTATAGCCAAGAGATCATTTAGATTGTAAGGAAGAAGTGAAGATATAATTGTAAAAAAAGAAAGAAAGAAAATGAGGTTCAGGAAACATACGCCATCTGTGGTTATCTGAAGGGAGGGATGAATGAGCCCTCTGGCTATTTTCAGACACCTCTAACTGTGGTTAGGAAATAATGAGTAGATTTCTGGACCTTTTGCTCATGCTAAAGGATAGGGAGGGTATCTTCTGAATATCTGGAGACATATATCCAATCTTGGTAGGAAATTGTGGAAATATTATACAGCTAGTATCGTAAAATTTGTCTTACTAATATACATAATGCTGTAACTTGTTTTTGTGTTATTTTCAATAATGTTTCAAAGGTTATCATTTGAAAAGGGCTGGAATTAAATAATTTATGTTAATAATATACTTAGTATCAATAAATTATATTATTATTATATTAAATATTTTAAATAAATATTGATAAACAAAGTCGAAATTGAGAGCATTTTTAGTTTCTGCTCTTGATTCAATGCTGACAGGGTGGTCACAACATTAGCTTCTGCCCTACCAGCTGTGCCTGATCCTAATGGTAACAATGACTCTGGATATGCAGCTTCTAATATAGAAGAGACTGCTCTGCAGGCCTCATCCAATCCCAACAGCCCACGGAGAAGACTGGTGCAGCACCATGAAGAAAGACAGAAAGTGAGTAGCATAAATGTATGCACTATTGATTACTTTACAACACATTTTTTGACTGGGGGGATGCCAATGAAATTTGAACACATTTTGATTGGAGTTAGTGCCTTCTGGAATTGCCAAAGGCACTGTTCCTAATTGGTATATTTAAAAGTAATTTTTTTTTTATTTGTATTTATTTTGATAAAAAATTCTTTATGTTGATGCATGAGAAATAAAAATCACTACCATCACCTCTTTTTTTAAATTTATTATTTTAATTTTATTTATTTATTTTTTTAAGTTTTTAAAAATAATTGAAATCAAAGGAAATGAAGGAAGAACTAGCAAGGCTAAGAATGTTACAGGATTCCAATATTATTCGCTCAAGCATTATTTTAATTTAATTTTGGATACTAGTCTGCCATGACTAACTTCCCTCCCTTCCCTTTGTCATGTCCTTGAATGGTTCTTTCTACACCTGCTCTTCTGCTGATCTCAAAGAACAAAGTGTGAGGCCATCACCCTTTTACGTTATGTCTAATTACCAGTGACTTGCAAACAGCTAAACATTTATCAGTTATGGTTTAATACTTCAAACCATAATAATCTGAAGTTAATTCCAGACCCTGTAATGGCATTATACATTCATTTTAAAAAACGGTTAGGTAGTTTGCTCTAGAGCACTACATTTTTAAATATAAATG